>JAANYP010007455.1:0-105839 GCA_020465985.1 Centrapalus pauciflorus
TTTCGGAGAGAATCAGTTCGTAGGATCGTTCGTCAGTCGTTCGTTCAGCCTCTGATAGTCTCCGTGTTTCGTAGTTGAGAGTTTTCCGTCTAACCGTTAACGAGGATTCCGCACTCGTTGACGGATCCGCGTCTAGATAGATCTCGTATAGTGGTAGACCTTACAAGTGGTATCAGAGCCTAAGGAGTGTTCTTGGTGTTCTTCGTGTTCATCTAGATACATTCTAGGTTTCTTGACGCTAGTTGGACGGTTTTTCTCTCAAAAACGTATTTTCAAGCTTAGCAAATTCTTATTCGGAAAATACTTTGTGGTTTTTCACGTTTTTTATCGAAATCATTATTTTTCGTTGGAAAAATAGTGATTTAATCTGCAAAACGTCAAAAAATCAAAGTGTTAGCCGTTTTTCGAGTTTGCGGCGCTCGAATCTAATAGGGGTAATTAGGGTTATACTTAGTCTCGAGTCTAACCAAAATACGCTCCTTTCGAGTCTGTTTCAGAAGGTTTCGAATCTACCTTGTTTCGAGTCTGTTGCTTCATTCGAATAGGATCTCGAGTCTAGCTTAGTTTCGAGTTTATTTCGAGTCTAGTTTAGTTTCGAATCTGGGGTTTCGATTCTGCTGAAATTCGAGTTTGCTGACCTTCGAATCTAAGGACCTTTCGAATCTGACATATTTCGAGTTTAATTGAATTAAAACACTTAATCGAATTTAATCCCAAATAAATTGGAATCTAATTACATTCGAATCTATCTAGATTCGAAAGAATTAATTCATATTAGTTTCGAATTAAATTAATTAAGTTCAATTCAATTACTTTCGAAAAGATGTCTAATCTTCAGAAATTCCTAGAAATGGACCACGAGGCCGGAAAGGCAAACGCACCGCCTAAGCTGATGAAAGTCGAGGATTATTACTGGTGGAAAGACCGATTTACTGATTTCGTGCGTTTTAACGACATGCGCATGTGGGTGTGCATCGACGAAGGGTACATTCCACCAGTCTCAGAAGTAGAAGGCCGTCAGAAGGTCTTGTCATACCAAATGATGAAGGAGGATGACAAGAAACTGTTTGAAGCCGAAAACAAAGCTTTCTCGATAATCCGTATGGCTTTACCTCAGGATATACTGCACACATTTCGGACTCAAAGGACGTCGAAGGAACTTTGGGAGTCTCTCGAGAAAAAGTGTGAGGGTAATCCTAGGGTACGTAGAAAGCGTACAGAGCTGTTGAAACAACAGTTTGCGATTTTCAAGGCGATTAAGGATGAACAGCTGGATGATATTATCACCAGGTTCTATCACCTGATAACGGAACTTGAGAGTCATGGAATTGAGTATTCTGACACTGACAAGAACAACAAGCTTCTTGATGCCTTACTAGCCAAATGGGCTATGTATGTGGCAATGATCAAGCTGAATAAGGACAAGTATTATACTCAATCTCTTGATGACATTGTGGGAACGTTGAGGGCATATCACTTCGAGCTACTGAAGAGCGAAAATGACTATGAACAAGTCCAGAATCCAGCAATGTATTTTGGGAAGACAACAAAATCTTCAGTCACAGCCGAACCAAAGACTGCTACAGCGTTTTTCACCGGAGAAACGTCATCACCAGCAGAGTCTGAAGACTCATTGAATCGCGCGTTCTTAGGATTAGGAAGATCGGAAGAACCGCAACCTCAAGTACAACAGGCATCGACTTCTCAGAGCTATTCAAAGATGCCCATGAGCGCAAAGTCGGCGGAAGAACATCTGAATCTGCTTGCTTCTTTTGTGGCCGCGTACGGAAATTGTGTTCAAGGGAAAATTAACGATCCTGCTCTATGGGACGAGGATTACGATCAGGTCGACCCTGATGACTTAGAGGAAATGGATCTTAAATGGCAACTGGCCATGGTAACCCAGAGGGTTAAGAGATTCATTAAAAGAACTGGGAGGAATCTGCAGATGAACAATAAGGGGATAGGATTTGATAAGTCCAAGGTGAAATGCTACAACTGTCAAGGACTGGGACACTTCGCCAGGGAGTGTCAGAGACCGAAGGTAGAGACATACCAAGGGCAGAATCAGCATCAGGGACAGTTTCAGAATCAGTCCCAACAACGATACCTTCCGAGTTCATCATCTGGTCAAGCCAATCTAGCGGGTCTACTATCCAATGTTACTTCAGACAGACAGCTAGATGGTACGTATGACTGGAGCTCACATCCTGAGTCAAATGCTAGAGCCTTCATGGCTGAAGTCACAGAAACGGGGTGTGATGGGAACGAGCAGACCACACGGGATAGCAGCCCGATGTGGGTAGAAAAGGCGAATGATCAGACAGTGCTGGAGTTTGCTGCTCAGATGGCCAACGTGGAATCTGATAACTCAAAGGTAAGTCTGACTTATTCTCTCTTTCGTGAATTATGTGCTTTGTGTGTTAATTCTAACGATAGGTTAAATCTAGTCCTAGAATCACATAAAACCATATCTGCTCAAAATGAGAACTTAAAAATTGAAAATGCTAGCCTAAATGATATCAAGCAAGATCTTAAAGAAAAGCTTAAGGCTGATGCTCAAGACGTAGTAGTTCTAAAAGACAAACTCAGTGAGCAGTGTGTTAGGATAGAGCTAATGTATGAGCACGTAGAAGCCTTGACCAAAAGTCTTAAGGACAAGGTAGCAGAGGCAAATAGCAAGTTGGAGAAGTTTAGGAATTCGAGCCTAAACCTAGGGAAAGTCTTAGATGCCCAAAGACAGTCTAAGAAGCCAGTAGGTCTAGGATTTCACGAAATTCCTCCACCTTTCAATGCGAACTATGTGCCTCAGCCTCAGGAGAAAACTGACAAGTCAGTAGACTTAGAGGACCTACCTGAACCGACACCAGAGCCTATAGTGGAAAATACACCTAAGGTGGCTGACTCAACCGTCAAGGTTAAGAAAGTAAAGTTTGTGTCTTCCTCCAGTGAAACACCTGCAGGAAAACAGAAAATTGCTTGGGCTGATCAGGTCGATGAGCCAGACACCGAAGATGTACCAAAGGAAATAGACACTAGTGAGACACCTAGATCTAAGGGAACACATAAAAAGTCCATAGATAAGATGTCTTGCTTTAGATGTCACGAGAAGGGGCATGTTGCTTCTCACTGTCCGCTTAGGAAAGCCAATGTTACACCTAAGACAGTGAATCCAACATCTGTTAAGCCCTCAACCAGTGTGGCGAGCACCAGCAGTTCTCAAAGTACCGAGAAAGCTGTGCAGGCTGCACCCAAACAAGTTGTGAAAAACACACCGGTTAAGGTTGGACCAAAGGAAGTGATTAGGACAAATTCACCGAATCGTGTCATTAATCAATCTAGGTCAGCACCACAACAAGTCTATAGGAGCACAACACCTAGCAGGTCACACACTCCAGTTAGGTCTCATAATCCAGTTAGACAGTACGCACCGGTAAGAGCTCAGGGATCACAGTCCGAAATGCCTTATAATAGGAATTATTCTAGAGCTCCACAACAAATGCCTACTCCAAGGCAAAGAGTGAACTTAAATCACTCGGCACCACAACAGAACACAGTTCAAAGGCCCAAGTCACCTGAGAGGCGAGATGGGTATTTGAAAGAGTTCAAGTATGTGGACGAGAATGGTATTACCAAGTCAGTCATGGCTTGGGTTCCCCGTGATAACTAACCTACTTTCTTTCATGTGCAGGAGATTACCACAGGTCCAAACAACAAGTGGTTCGTCGACAGTGGCTGCTCCAGGCACATGACAGGGGAACGAGGTCTGCTTACAGACTTCAAAGGGGGAAATCGGGGATTCGTATCATTCGCGGGTAACAAAGGTGGAAATATCACGGGTACTGGAGTGGTCACTAATGGGACAATCACGTTGGACCAAGTTTATCACGTTGATAAACTGGTTCACAATCTCATTAGTGTATCTCAAATCTGTGACAAGAAGAACTCGGTGTTATTTACTGACACTGAGGCGTTAGTGCTAAAGCCGGGATTCAAAATTCCTGAAGAATGGGTACTGATGCGGGCGCCAAGGAAGAACGACTTGTACATGTTGGATATGAACAAGCCGGAGAGTTCGATGGGGCCAATTTGTCTATTATCCAAAGCTTCGGAGACGGAGTCCGTATTGTGGCACAGACGCATGGCTCACCTGCACCTAAGGAAGATGAATTACATAACGAAGAATGGACTGGTGCAGGGTGTGCCTATGAAGAGCTTTCAGTTCGAGGACAAGTGTCTACCGTGCATGAAGGGCAACCAGCATAAAAAGACACACAAGTCCAAGAAGCAGAATTCAATCGCCTCAACATTCGATTTGTTGCGTATGGACCTTTTCGGCCCTATCAACAAAAGGAGTATAGGAGGTAGTTGGTTTTGTTTAGTTATCACTGACGATTACTCACGGTTTTCTTGGGTTTTCTTTTTAGGTACGAAGGACGAGACGGCTTCCAAGCTCATCGGGTTCTTAGACCAAGTGGAGAACTCCTACGGAACAAGGGTTAAAAATATTCGTAGTGATAATGGGACTGAATTTAAAAACTCTGTAATTGGTGTATATTGCCTATCAAAGGGCATAGTGCATCAATTCAGTGCACCATATGAACCTCAACAAAATGGGGTGGCCGAACGTAAAAATAGAACATTGATTGAGGCTGCAAGGACTATGCTTTCGGATTCAAAGCATCCTACCATGTTTTGGGGGGAGGCAGTGAATACCGCGTGCCATATTTTAAACCGAGTCCTTACAGTTAAATCTTTGAACAAAACATGCTATGAAATTTTGAATAAACGGCCACCTAACTTAACTGGATTCGAACCGTTTGGAGTACCATGCACTCTTTTACGAACAAAACATCAACCGAAGTTTGGTGAAAAGGCTGACGAAGGATACTTCCTAGGTTATGTGCCTAACTCACCAAACAAACGGGTTTTTAACAAAACGAGTGTGACTGTGGAGATTGTGTATAATATTGAAGTTACAAGTTATACACATGAACCCCAAACTGGTCCGGAATGGTTATTTGACTATGATAAATTGTTTGAGTCATTTAACATTCCTTTGGAAGATACTGCAGGTACAATCGAAAAAGACATGGCGACGTTGCACCTGAATGACGATGGCCATATCTTTCCGAGGACCACGTTCGAATCTACATCCGAGCCTACTGCGACTGTAGATGGGTCTCCAGAAGTTGCTGATCAAGAGGCACCTAACACTGAGAATCAGACTCAAGCATCAAGTTCTAACTCTGAGGAAAACGTCCATGAGGAGGAAAATGTAGAAGCTGAGCCTGTTCCCCCATTAGGTGAAATAGGATCTAACTTAGGAGATAATCTAAGGGTAGATGAGATAGAGACCTCTAGGATTAACAAGAACCATCCGATAGAAAGCATCATAGGAAATCCTAACGAGGGTGTGAGGACTCGGAGTAGTGTAAATAACAACACTGTGTTGTTGTCGATGATAAACGACTCCGAGGCATATCACACATGTCTATATTCGTGTTTCATATCGCAAGTAGAGCCTAAAAATGTGCAAATGGCACTTAAGGATAACTCCTGGGTTGAAGCGATGCAGGAAGAACTTTCGCAATTTAGGAAACTAGAAGTGTGGGAGTTAGTTCCATTACCTCGAGGGGAAGTTGCCATAGGAACCAAATGGGTTTTTAAGTGCAAAAGAGACGATCGGGGTATAGTCACGCGCAACAAGGCTAGGTTAGTTGTAAAGGGTTTCAACCAAGAGGAGAGAATCGATTACAACGAGATTTTTGCACCAGTAGCAAGGCTGGAAGCCATTAGGTTGTTTCTAGCTTTTGCCTCCTTCAAGGGCTTTAAGGTATATCAATTAGATGTTAAGAGTGCTTTCCTATATGGGAAAGTGAAGGAGTTGGTGTACGTAGAACAACCGCCCGGGTTTACAGATCCAAAATATCCTGATAGAGTATATCGATTAGATAAGGCTCTATATGGATTGCATCAGGCACCTAGGGCGTGTATGAGACTCTATCCAACCATCTGTTAGAAAACGGTTTTGAAAGGGGTAGGATAGATAGCACTCTCTTTGTTAAGAGAAAGGGAGATCACTTTATCTTGGTACAAGTGTACGTCGATGATATCATCTTTGGATCATCAGACGAACAGATGTGCAAAGATTTCGAGAAGGTGATGAAGTCTAAGTTCGAGATGAGTGCTATGGGGGAGTTAAATTTCTTTTTAGGGTTACAAGTTGACCAAAAGAAGGAAGGGATGTTTATCCATCAGACTAAGTATGTCTATGACATATTAGAACGTTTCGGGATGGAAGGAACTAAGTTGACTGCCCATTTCAGCACGCCGATTCAAGTGAATCATAATCTCGGGTCGGGTACTGAAAGTGATACCGATGTGGATCCGACTTTATATCGGGCCATGATTGGGTCACTTATGTATTTAACTGCTTCAAGACCTGATATTATGTTTGCTGTTTGTATTTGTGCTAGGTTTCAAGCGAATCCGAAGGAGATGCATATGAAAGCTGTGAAGCGGATTCTACGATACCTCAAGTCGAAACCGAAGCTGGGACTTTGGTATCACGCGGAGGGAGATCTAGAGTTGGAGGCGTTCACGGATTCTGACTACGGAGGATGCAGCCTGACGCGCAAATCAACAACTGGAGGTTGTCAGTTCCTAGGAGGGAGATTGGTATCCTGGCAATGCAAGAAACAAACATCGGTAGCCGTGTCAACGTGCGAGGCCGAGTATGTTGCTGCTGGTAGTTGCTGCTCACAGGTTCTGTGGATACAACAACAATTGCGGGATTACGGTTTGGCTTACACTCAAACTCCAATTAGGATAGACAATCAATCTACAATTGCTATAACAAATAATCCAGTTAAACATAATAAAACAAAGCACATAGACATAAGACATCATTTTATTCGTGATTGTGCTGAAAAGAACTTAATCAAACTGGTAAAAGTGGCAACAGAAGATAATAATGCAGATTTATTTACCAAACCGTTTGATAAGTCACGGTTTGAGTATTTAATTCAACTGAACGGAATGCGCAACCCAGAGTAATTGGACCTTAGTATTAGTAGCTTATTTTCTTTTTAGTTGTAGTATTTCTTTCTTTACAGTAGTCTGCTAATTTAGGAAAGTTTCTATTTTTGGTAAGTTTCTATTTTTAGTAAGTTTCTAGTTTTAGCAGGTTAGCTTATTTATTGCTATTTCTTATGAAAAACAAAAGAAAAACAAAAGAAAGAAAATCATAAAATTACAAAAAAAAAAAAGAATATCAGAAAATGAGTTAAGTCTTAGATACATAGGTTCAAAGTGACGAAAATTAGCACAGTCGTTACAAACTCTAAGTGTTTAGGCTTTCACACATAATGCAACTAAATTCTAAGTGTTATACTTTATTTAGTTTGATGTGTTGGTAGGCATAATACATATAGGGAATCTCAAGGCTAATAAAATATTCTAGAAAAAGTCAAGCGTGTCACTAACTTAGATGTATGACCAATCGGTCTTAATTTTTATGTACAAGACATACAAACTTTGAGTCTAAATGAGGTATGCAAACTATCTGGGGATGTATGGCAACATCAAATACATCTGAGAATGGAAAGAATAGAAATATCATATAAAACTGAGAGTCGAAAACATGCAACTCTGTTGTACGTAAGTACAGACCTGTTGTCTTTGTTTAGATTCGGGTTAGCAGATATGTCGCTCTGTTGTATGTCAGTACAGACCTGTCACCGCTGTCTACTAACTTTAAAAATAAAACTTAAGTCGAACTAAGACACTTTGTTGTATGAAAATACAGACCTGTGTCCGATGTTTGGCTTTTAAAGAAAGTTTGCAAATACCAACAAGTTAGAATCTTTGTCTGTGTGCCTTGATCATAAAAGTATGTCTATGTCTGAGTCACGTAAGATAATTTCCTGATAAATAATAATGCCAAGGGATATTCCGAAATGTAGAGTGTTTAAAGGGGTAAAATACCAACAATCGGCTAAATAGGTATGTCACGACAAATAATCAAAGGCATCAAAAATTCCTAAGTGTGAAAGTTTAAGTACTGAAAGTAAGTATCAGACATCGCTATCTGATTGAACCTTTCTTAGACTATACTCATCAAAAATATTTTGTTTAGAGTTTAGCATAGGCTGTTAATTTTAATAAGTTTAGTGTAAGTCTTAGTTAAACTTTTAGTCAAGTTTAAAATTTTCTAGGTTTACTTATCTTATTTTTATTTTACTTTATTTTATTTTATTTTATTTTACCTTAGTTTATTTTATTTTATTTTAGTTTAATTTTTACTTAGGTAAAAGGTCAAAAATTACTGAGGGTGCATTCAAAGTTGGATAAAATAAACATTGCGTGAAAAATCTGTGCTTAGGGTAAAAGAATTGGCATAGTTTATCTTGTTACACAATACCGTAGAAAAAGGTTGAAAAAGTTGAAGTTATTTCAAAAAATTTCGAAATTTTTCAAAGTGTTTGGTGGTTTCGAGTTTAGGACAGACTCGAATTAGGACAGCTTCGAATCTGTCAGTAGATTCGAGTCTAACCTTAGACTCGAAGGTTGGTAGTATATATAGGTCAACAGTGAAGACATTTAATTCTTACTGTTCTCGAATCTACTTTCTCGAATCTACTGTGGCGATTTCGAATCTATTCTCGAGTCTACCGTATTTCTCCTAAACGACTTTTTGTCGAGTTTGAAGCTAGTGTGTTCGATTCTACTCTGGTATCTAGGTATAATCAACTTGATTGTTCAAGATTCATGAAGTTTTATACACTATTTTAGGCTAAATCATCGATTTTTGAAGGTTTAAGGGTCGAAATAGGGTTTTTCCAAAATTACCAATTTTGGGCCGATAAACAATCAAATTAAAGGCATACATCTGTGGTTAGTAACTAGTAGGACTAATGAAAGTAATTTTCTAAGTCCAAAAAGGTTAAAATCAAGAGATTTGGTCTTTGAATGAATACGGCGTTTCGAATCTGTTCATGGGGTTTTTTCTCGAATCTGTCATTAGACTCGAGAAGACCAGGGACTTCGAATCTGTCACCAAACTCGAAATGAGACTTATTCGAATCTGTTTCATTCGAATCTGTTTCCTTCGAATCTGTACTTTATTTGCTTTACTTAATTTAAATTTTATTAAACTTGTAGAAATTTAGTTGTGTTGGATTTTGTACTTAACCAAGTTCAAAATAAAACAAATTTGAATTTAAACAAGTTTATTGATTTTTAATGAATCTAATAGTTTTGTGTATTGTGCAGAAATGGCGGTACGAGCGTTTGTGCCTAAGCACAATATGGTGCTTCATCCAGATCATAATCTCCCTGAGGCGCAGGGATTTAGACAAGAGCTTGATTTCCTAGTAGAGTCTAGGATCGGATTTGCACTATCTCATAATGTGCAGCTTGTTTTGCCTTACATTCGTCAATTTTACGATCATTGGCAAGTAGACTGCTCGGTCACACCGACAGTGCTACGCACTCGAATTGCTGGACAACCATTGGTATTCTCGGCAGATATGCTGCGACAAGTGTTGCAGCTGGGCACTCAAGAAGAAGAATCGGGTCCGATAGAATTTCCTTTAAGCATAAGGCAAGCGGCCTTTCTGAGAATGGGATACAGTCAAGACGTGACAAAGGTGTCCTACATGAAAAGTGGATTAATTGGACAGTGGAGGTTTTTAGCACATGTGTTTATGGTGTGGTTTGCGCCAAAGAAAGCAGGATTCGACTGTATAGTTGCGAAAATTCAATCTGGGATAGTCGCGATGGTTTATAATCGACCATACAGCTTTTCGGAGATGGTCTTTTCAGAATTTATTCACCAAATAACCGCTCCAGAAAATCAGCAGTTCTTGCTATATCCGCGGTTTATTATGATGATGATCAGGCATTTCTTGCCGAATCTGCCGCCGTCGAATGACATTCACAGTGTTGCTGTTATGGACAAAAGGATTTTCGCTGACTGTTCCTCGCACAGAGGAAGGTTGGCTGTTCCTGTTGAGCGTCCATTATTCGGAGCAATCTTGGACAGGAACTTTCAAGCCCCGGATGTTGCCAACTGGGCAGGGGCAGTTGAATTTCAACCGAGACAACAACAACAACAACAACGACAACAGCCACAGCCACAGCGTGTTCAAAGGCGTCGACAACGATCTGCTGCAAGTCAAACTCAGGCATCAAGGCCTTCGACAAGTCAACAACCAGAAGTTCAAGAAGCCGGGCCATCAAATGTTCAAACTGAAGCTGAACAGCTATGCCAAACGCTTAATGAAATCTGGGAGGCAGGGCCTCATGCGAACGAAGATGTGGCTGCAGCACTGGTAGGTGAACTACTTAGTCCACCAGAAGGAGAGGAAGACGTGTTTAGAGATGTGGAAGAGTATGAGCCAGAGCAGGCTGATAAAGTTTTGTCATCATCGGCCACAGAGTCGGAAGAGATGGAAGAGTTAGAAGTTGAGGCTCGTGAATCAGTTTCGACTGAACCTAACGTTCAAATTGGAACATATGGATCACGATTGGTCGTTAATGAAGAAGGATCGAGGAGGAGAGTAGTAAGGGAATCTGATGATTCAGATTTTGAAGAGGAGGAAGTTGCTCCCTTAGTGACTCGGCAAAGGGCCAAGCGTCACAGGTTTATGCAAGGGTCAACATCAGCATCTGAAGCCCAACAGACTCAAACTCAAACTTCAGAACCTCAAGCCACCGCTCCACCACCACCACCACCTCAACATGAACCATACATTCCATCACCATTCATCCCAACTCCTATACAATCAATTCCATCTACCTCGACCACCTACGCTGACAATCAGAGGTTTGTGTAGCTCAAGGGACGCGTTGACTTCCAACATGTCCAAATCTTAAGCCTAACACAGGCGATCGGCGAACTCCAGGTGCATAATGCAAATCTTGATAAGGATAATGCCGAGATGAAGAAGATTGTGGAGCATGTCAGGGAAGAGAATACAGAATTAAAGTCCTTTATTGCAGATCAAGCGTCAGAAATCCGATCGATGAAGTCCCTCCTTGAACAGCTCATGAAAAATCTAAAAGCTCAGGGGGAGACAAGTTGTAGGGATCAGGAGGAGCAGCGTAGAGATCAAGATGACGAAGGCAATGATCCCGATGCACATAATGTGAATGAGCCAGTAGATTTTCCTGCTGCTCAGGCTACACAAGTTCAGGGGGAGCCCAGTCAAGTTGAAGGAGAAATGGGGGGAGAAGCAAGTTCATCAAAGCAACCTACAGATTTTGAAATCAGCGAGATGATCGATGCACTGATGGATCTTGATGATGATCCGATGGATCTAGGTTTTGATTATGAAGATGAAGAGCTTGAAGAAGGTGAGTTTGTGCCGGAAGAAATAGTTGACTGGCAATCTGATGATGAAGTAGCTGCTGATGAGGATGATGAAGCCGACGAGATAGTCGTACAACAGAATCCTATCACAGATACTTACATGATTTATAGGGATAATATTGTAAATGTAGATGTAGTGAATGCTGCATTGAATACTTAGCCATCAACAGAAGAACCTGCTAGAGAGCTATCAAACGAAGAAAAACGAAAGTTATGGTTCAGGGCTGAACAGAAAGAGTTAGAGCTTAAGAAGACGATGAGAGTGCCAGGTACTGGGAAGCTATCCGAACGCATATTAAGCTGGTTCTTTGATAGAGAACTGCAGTTATTTGTAATTAAAAGGAAAGACGGGCTTCAGTACATGAGGCGAACTTTGAAAGCGTTCAACTCCCTGCCAAAGATCGAAATTACAGACCTAGCTTGGAAAGATCTGATAAACATTGGCAATGATCCTTACGCGGACGTTATCGCAAGAATCATAAGAAAGGAAGGAAGATCAAGGAAATTTGAGCGTCTGAGTCCAAGGGTCGGGAGAAGAGTAGAAGATCCGACACGTATCGATCCTCTAACTGGACGACCTTGGATGAGGATTCACTATAAGCCAGCTAGATGTCTTAGGAGGGTACCTCTCAAGCCAATGCCACAGAATGTTTTGAAGAATCTGCATTGGTGGTACGCTGACACCGAGACTGGGGAATCGGTCATGGAAGATTTTGAAGAAAACATTATTCTTAGAGTCTACGACCCTCTTCACCTGGTAAACCTCTCCAAAGATGATCTTCATATTTTGCATGCCTGTAAAATCTCTAGTGATGCACATATGGACAGTGAAGCTAGTAAGTATGAAAATGTAGTCAAGGTATTGTTGAGAAAGGTTTGTATGCTGGTAGTAGTTTGAATCAATAAATAAACAAAGTTCTTAAGTCAAATGTGTGAATTATTAGAAGCTATCGTCAAGGGGGAGTCTGTTGGTACATCCTGTGTGACGATAACAGTCTAAGTGATCCTACATTGTGATTTTAGCAAGTGTGTGTTATATATGTTTATATATGGTTGATATTTATTAGTGTTTGTATGTTTGAACTTGATGTAACGTATTACAAGAAGTTCAAACATAAAGTACAAAGATAAAATCAATCATAAGTAATAACATAAGTTTCAACACTTAGTTGTTTATGTAAAAGGCTAGATTCGAATTATATATGGGTTGACATTCGAATCTGTGAAAGATTCGAATGTAACCATACATTCGAATATGACCAGATTCGAGAGTGTCTTTGTGGACAGACTCGAATGGGCCTTGGCCCAGATTCGAGTTTGGCCCACATCAGACTCGAATCAGGGTCTATAATTAGGGATAGACTCGAGATATTATCAGACTTTTTGCAGAATTCGTGAGGGATTAAGCAATAAGCGATCTCGAGTTTATCAGCTTGGTGTGTGATCTTTCGGAGAGAATCAGTTCGTAGGATCGTTCGTTCAGCCTCTGATAGTCTCCGTGTTTCGTAGTTGACAGTTTTCCGTCTAACCGTTAACGAGGATTCCGCACTCGTTGACGGATCCGCGTCTAGATAGATCTCGTATAGTGGTAGACCTTACAAATAGTACACGAGTAGGTATCGAATTTAGCAAGAACATACCGGTAACCACATCAGGGGTTTCTTTCCCTTCCTCCGCTGTTATCTGAAATGCACGGGTCCTTGCAGTTGGAGTTGCAGCTCAGCTTTTCATCGTGTAACCTCCAGCTGATGACTGTGATCGACCTTGGCGTCCTCTCTGACACTGATACATAAAGTGTCCATGCTTCCCACATTTTGCACATCCAAGTCCCCGCTGGGGGCACTCTTCACTACTATGGCCGATCTTGCTACACACATAGCAAGTGACGTCGTCCGGATTACACAGTCCCATATGTGATTTCCAACATCTTTTGCAGAATCGTGGTTCATTCGTTAGAAAATAGGCTTGAGCTTTCTGAGGCGAGCTGTATTGTTGAGATTGTTGGGGTTGCTAGGACTGGGATTTGTTGGGCTTAAAGAATTTTCCGAATATTTGTTTCTTTGGGGGAGAGGGACAGGTTGGGTTTGTCTGTGGATCGTAGAGTTGATCTCCATACTCTAAATATCCCCTCTCTATCTGCGTTGCAGCTTCAACCATTTTCAAGTAAGATTTATACTTTATCGCGCTCATGGGATGTCTGTACCTCGGGTTAAGCCCTCCGCGAAATCTATTCATCTTTCTTTCCTTAGTGGCTACTTGATATGATGAATAGCCACAGAGCCGCGAGAATTCGTGCTCATACTCGTCAACAGTATTGGTTCCTTCAGTTAGTTGCATCAATTGGACCTCCATTTTGTCTTGTTGGTCAACAGGACAATACTTCGCATTAAACATATTAAGGAATTGATCCCACTCTAAAGTCTGAATGACCTCTTCTCCATAAATACTTCTCTGAGTCTTCCACCAAGCACGGGCAGCGCCGACGAATAAAGCAGAAGCGTAACTCACTTTCTTTGACTCTAGGCAATCAGAAATTTTGAAGATTTCTTCAGTGTGGCTTATCCAATCCAGAGCCTGGATTGGATTTGTTGTACCCTCAAAATTCTGGCTTTAAAATCTTTAAACTTACAGCCTTTCGGCTCTTCAATTTGG
The DNA here is from genome assembly GCA_020465985.1 of Centrapalus pauciflorus. NCBI lineage: Eukaryota > Viridiplantae > Streptophyta > Magnoliopsida > Asterales > Asteraceae > Centrapalus > Centrapalus pauciflorus. The sequence goes on from JAANYP010007455.1 coordinate 14,030, forward strand.
GCATTAAGGGTGGAGTTATCAGAATCATATTCATCACTCTAGACTTATTTATCTTTACTCTTATTCTTTTTATTAGCACATCTTTTGCTTCGACCTAATCTCTAGCCTGAAGCTGTTCTTGCATATTCTTGTTTTGTTGTTCAGAGTGTTGGGCTAATAGTTGTTGTACCATTTCAAACATTTGTTGGGGGGTCATATTTGTTGGGAATATTGTAACATCCTCAGATTTAAATTATTGTATTTGAAGTTATTAGGTTAAATTTGTAATTTAAGTTGGATTATGAAAGTTGAGTTGAAATTGGATTAATTTTAAAGTTGGTTACATTATTTGAAAATTTTAGAATTTTAATTATTAAGTGAAAATAATTTTTTAAGGATAATAAAATAAAGATAGAATTCTTTATTTTATAAAATGAGTATTTAATGGAACCGGATAAGTGGAGGGACTAAATGTGACAAGAGCCGAAAATGTGGAATAAAAAGGTGGAAAGTCTATTAATCGATTTCATTTCACCAAATCACTCTCTCTCACTAAACTCTCTCTCTCTCGGCTCTCTCTCTTTAAACAATCAAGGATCATAAAAACTTGGAATTTGAAGCTGAAAATCTGGAATCAAGTTGCAAGGAAGGATCCATCAACACTACAAATTTAGATTTGAGGTAAGAAATCCTTTAAACTTCGAATTTGGGAACATTTTGGTTCGGTTTTTATAAGAACCGAAACATAGATTTGGAGTAGCAAATGCTAATGCATGTACGATCAAGTTGTAGATTTGTTTAAATCTAGTGTATAAGGTGTTGTATACTGAATTTCAGCTTCTGATTCAAGCTATAAGTATGATTTTTGAGATTAGGGTGTGTTAGTGTGTGTGTGTGTGTGTTCGAAAGATGTACAAAAAGGGTCAAAAAGGAGTGGGTTTGGTACGTAAATATGTTAATATTAGTGTTAAAATGATTGGAATTAAGTGTTCTTAAGATGGTATAAATTATTTCGAACACTGGATAAGTGCGAAAATGATGGAAGTTAAATCTGGAAATTGGAAAAAACTGCACAAGCTCGAACAACAGGAGGTCCGAATTAGGATCCGAGATGAACTCGGATCAGGTCCGAATTCGGATGTGGTCCGAGCTGTTGATATTCAAAAATAACAAAATAAATTCTAAGTGATGAAAATTCGGTAGAGGTCCGAAATTCGGATGGGTCCGAATTCGGGTAAGGTTCCAACTTAATTTGGGGTTCGAACTTGTCTGCACCCGAAATGAAGGGGTCCGAATTTGACTTAGGTCCGAACTTGGCATGGTTCAAATTTGACTTAATGGGATCCGAATTTGTACATGGTCCAAATTCAGAAAGGGACCGAACTGGGGTCCGAATTCGGACATGGATCCGAAATTCTGGTCAAATGTTGCAAGAATTATAAAATTTGGTTTTATGAAATTAAACAACTATTGACATAATGTTGTGATACAACTGAATTAACAGGTCCCTTGTGGTGTTGTTTAACCCACAGTGGGGTACTTTGTGGATGCGGTAGCCCGAGGAGAAATAATATTGACTGCAGTTAATTAAAGCACCCACTGTGCGTACATATGATTTCGCATGTTTATATCTGCTTTATGTTAGCTATTGCCTGCTGAGACATGTTGCTTCATTGTCTTTAGGAACTCTACTAACTTGCGTAGATCTAGATGCACATTCATACTTGTTGCATGTCCGTTCCTTTGTTGTGCATCTAACGATGGATCGGTGGGTCGCATCTGTTACTTCGATGTTACTGCGCTATATGACCCGGAGCTGATCCCTCCGAGGTTCTGGTAGGCTGTATGTCATCCCCGATGTTATGTCTGTCTCAGATGGTTGGGTTATATACCGAGCTTTGGGCTCGTAGGAGCGACGACTCATGTGTGTCGTACTTTGTGTACGTGGAGAGTGCACGACGTGTGTCGTCGGTGCTACTCTTGTGGGCTTCATAAGGATTTATAAAATGCGTAAATCTGTGTATTCACTAAGCAATTCGCTTACCCCTCAGTTGTTGAATTCTTACAGGAAAAGGGAAATCTGCTGCGGGACCTTCTAGCTAGGTCGTCTGTTGAAGTGATTGAAGATATCTACTTTTTACCTTGGTAACAGATTTATGGAATGTTGTTGTACTAAATTTGGGGTGATGTAATAATGTATTGAGTATGTAGACTTAGTAATGATACTTTGTAGTACCGTAGGGTGTTAGACTCAGTTGTATTATTTTATTTATGTACTATTATGCTTCCGCACTTTAATTTAAGCATTCAGATCATTATGTAATTACGTGTTGGAGATTAATTCTGGGTGTATTGTAAATGGTGGTTAATGTGGCAAGAGTGTCACAGGATATGGTATCAGAGCAGTAGTTTGAGATTCAAGTGTCCATGAGGTATTAGTCTCAAACATTAAGTGATGATATGTAGTGATTGTAAGTAATGATCTGAACTAAGATAGGCTATGATCTAGTAGTCATAGGAGATTGACTTTGATACGTGACAAAGGGTGGTGTCTTTAAATTAATGACATGTTACTAAACAAGTTATATATTTTATATTTCAGAACATGTCTGGAGAAGGAATGACACCCGAAGAAACAAGGGAAATGATGCTAGCCATGATGGCTGAGCATAATAAGATGATTCAAGATCAGTTTCGGGCTCGAGATGAGGCCGAAGCTAAGAGAAGGGAAGAAAAGAGAAAGAATAAGGAAAAAGAGGGAAACAACGATGAACAAGACGACAACACTGGGTCATCTAACAAACCCAAAGGTTGTCATTTTAAGGACTTCAAAGGAAATGGGGCTGTAGAGTTCAATGGACTGGGAGATGCTGTTGCTGCACTTGAATGTATAACAACAACCGAATGAACATTCCGAATCAGCGACTGTGCTGAGAAGGATATGGTTCGGTATGCTACTGCTATGTTCACCAAAGATGCAATTATGTGGTGGAACTCTATGGTGAATGCTTTGACATTGGAGAAGGTTTCTGTAATGACTTAGGCTGAGTTCACTGGCCTATTTACTCAGCAGTACTGTCCGGTTGATGAGCGCCGAAGACTGGAGGCAAAGTTTATGGCATTGATGCAGGGGATTAAGACGGCGTCCCAGTATGCTGTGGAGTTCACGAGGCTGAGTCTGTTTGCGCCTCATCAAGTTGATACCGAAGAAAGGAAAATGACCAGATTTGAGGCTGGTTTGGATATTGAGATTAGAAGAATTATGAGCAACGTGCGCTACACTACTTTTGCTGGTTTACTTGAGGCTGCCAGAAATGTAGAACATATTCTTATCATGTCGGGATATTCGATTGGGTCTGCTGCCGCTGCTACTAATCCAACACAGCCGTCACCACCGAAGCGCCAGCGTGAGGGAGGATACTCGGGATCTTCTTGCTCGTCACGGTATTCGCCTCAGCAATCTTATCGTCGACCATCTGGGTCTTCTGGTCGTGCTCGTGCCTACTCCATCAACAACGAGCCGCGATATTCTAATAAGAGTTCCTTGGAACATTTCGGCAAGTGCACTAACGGACGTGCTTGTTTTTGCTGTGGAGAGTTGGGCCATTTTCAGAGTGAGGGTCCACGGAAATCGGATGCCTGCCCTAAATGTGGTGTATGGGGGCACTACAGTAGGAATTGCAGAAAGAACGATTCAGCTGCTGCTGCTTCATCATCGACCCGATCATCTGGAGGATCTAGTGGTGGTTCAGTCAACCGCCGGAACCACCCACAAAGGGCACCGGCTCGTGCTTTTTAGATAACGGCAGAGGAGGCTAGGGAAAACTCGGAAGTGGTTACGGTACGTTTATTGTAAATTCCTTGCCTGCACGAGTTCTTTTTGATTCGGGTGCCAACCGGTCCTTTGTGTCTACTGTTTTTGCACAACGACTTGCCATGCCACTGTCTAAGTTGTCTACTATACTTGATATTGAAACTGCTAGCAACACTCTAGTCAAAGTAGATCACGTATACCGTAATTGCACCTTAGTGATTGAAGATGTAGTCTTCAGTTTGGACCTGATTCCGATAGCATTCAGTGAGTTTGATGTAATAATCGGAATGGATTGGTTAATAGAGAATGAAGCACATATAGTGTGTAAGAAGCGTATGATAAAGATAACTACTTGGGAGGGGCGTGAGATCTGTATATTAGGGGATAGGAGAAGTGGGGATATGTGTCTGTTGACCATTGCAAAAGCCCGAAAGCTTGTTGCAAAGGGGTGTGACGCCTACTTAGCATATGCTATTGATGCTAAGGCTGAGAAGAAGACTGTGGCCGATGTGCCTGTTGTATCACAATTCCTGGATGTGTTTCCAGAAGACTTGTCTGGCGTGCCGCCTGAGAGACAAGTGGAGTTTTGAATTGATCTGATCCCTGGAGCTGCACCGGTAGCTCGTTCTCCGTATCGCCTTGCTCCTACAGAGATGCAAGAAATGATGCAACAACTCCAGGAGTTGTTTGAAAAGGGCTTCATTCGACCAAGTTCATCGCCGTAGGGAGCTTCAGTGTTGTTTCTTAAGAAGAAAGATGGCACGATGAGGATGTGCATCGACTACCGGGAGCTGAATAAGTTGACAATTAAGAACAAGTATCCGTTGCCAAGGATAGATGACTTGTTTGATCAGCTACATGGGGTAAGTGTGTTCTCTAATATTGATTTGAGATCGGGATATCACCAACTGAAGGTACGAGAAGATGATGTGCCTAAAACAGCATTCAGAACTTGGTATGGGCATTACGAGTTTCTGGTGATGCCTTTCGGGTTAACCAATGCCCCGGCTGTTTTTATGGATCTAATGAACAGAGTTTGCAGACCGATGCTAGATAAGTCGATGATTGTATTCATCGACGACATTTTGGTGTATTCCAAGACTGAGGCTGAGCATGCTGAACATCTAAAGGAATTGTTTGAGTTATTGAGAAAAGAGAAGTTGTATGCCAAATTCTCAAAGTGTGAGTTTTTGCTGCAACAAATTCAGTTTCTTGGACATGTGATTTCTGGAGCTGGGATTTCAGTTGATCCAGCTAAAGTTGAAGCCATAAAGAATTGGGAGCCACCTCGTTCAGCTATGGAAGTCAGAAGTTTCCTTGGGCTGGCGGGCTATTATAGGAGGTTTATTAAGGATTTTTCAAAAATTGCAGTTCCTTTGACTGCATTAGCAAAGAAAAATGCACCTTTTGTTTATAGACCGTGCAACAAGAGGCATTCGATATCTTGAAGAAGACGCTAAGTGAAGCGCCGATACTTTCCCTACCGGAGGGCAATGATGATTTTGTGGTTTACACGGACGCATCAAGATTGGGGTTGGGCGCTGTACTGATGCAACGTGGAAAGGTAATCGTGTATGCCTCGAGACAGTTAAAGCAGCATGAGAAAGATTATACGACTCATGAATTGGAGTTGACTGCAGTTACTTTTGCATTAAAATTGTGGAGACACTATCTGTATAAACTAAGTGTCAATTATACACGGATCATAAGAGTTTGAAGTACATTTTCAGCCATAAAGAACTTAATATGAGGCAGAGACGTTCGATGGAATTAATAAAGGAATATGATTGTGAAATTCTTTATCATCCCGGAAAGGCTAACGTGGTAGCCGATGCTTTGAGTCGCAAAGCTTATGCTAAGGACTGCTGCTACCAGATGATGTCTACTATGCTAACATCTACGATTATAAATGATGTTAAGGCCGCTCAAGAGGAAGCCTTGAAGGACGAAAATGTTGGTGCTGAGGATATAAGAGCACAAATTAAAAATATGGAAACGAGCGAGTCGGGATTGAAAGGTGTGTACGGAAGAATCTGGGTGCCAAAGTTTGGTGGTATGAGAAAAGTGATAATAGAAGAAGCTCATCAATCGAAATTTTCTGTACATCCTGGGAGCACGAAGATGTACAATGAGTTAAAAGCGGATTTCTGGTGGCCGGGATTAAAGAAGGATATTGGTCAATATGTGGAGAGATGCAGGACTTGTCGGTTAGTGAAAACCGAACACCAGCAACCATATGGCAGTCTGCAACCGCTTCCCATTCCGGAATGGAAGTGGGAACACATAACTATGGACTTTGTTACGAAACTGCCGAAGCTAGGCGTCAACACGATGCAGTTTGGGTGATAGTTGATAGGTTAACTAAGTCGGCACACTTTATACCGATTCGGGAAAGCTATTCATTGGAGAAATTGGCACAGATTTACATGGTCGAGATTGTTGCTAGACATGGAGTGCCTAAGTCTATTGTATTGGATCAGGATAGCCGATTTACTTGAACTTTTGGTCGGCATTGCAAGAAGGGTTGGGAACGGGGATTTCGATGAGTACGGCTTATCGTCCGCAAACCAATGGTCAGAGTGAACGGACCATCCTTATTTTGGAAGATATGATGAGATCATGTGTATTGGATCTCGGTGGCAATTGGGACGATCATTTGCCGCTGATAGAATTCTCTTACAATAAAAGTTACCACGCGACGATCAAGAAAGCGCCGTTTGAGGCTTTATATGGGAGAAGGTGTGGGACTCCTACATGTTGGAGAGAAACTGGAGAAACGCCGATTGCTGGGCCGGCATTGTTACAGGAGACAAATGAGAAGATACAGCTGGTGCGACAGAACATGAAAGCGGCCCAAGATCGCCAGAAAGGTTATCACGATAGAAGGCACAAGCCAATTAACTTTGAGGTAAATGATTGGGTATATCTGAAAGTGTCACCTATGAGAGGTGTTACACGATTTGTGAAAAGAGGAAAGTTGGCTCCAAGATTCGTCGGACCATTCAGAATAATAGAAAAAGTGGGTAATCATTCGTACCGTTTGGAATTGCCTGAAGAGATGTCCGGCATACATCCGGTGTTTCATGTGGGGAATCTCAGGAAGTCATTCACTACCATAAACGAGGATTGGGCAGATCACACAGAGTTGCAAATTGACGAAAGGCTCCGATACGTGGAGGAACCGGAATGTGTTCTGGATACCAAAGTAAAGAAGTGGGTTTGGTACGTAAATATGTTAATATTAGTGTTAAAATGATTGGAATAAAGTGTTTTTAAGATGGTATAAATTATTTCGAACACTGGATAAGTGCAAAAATGATGGAAGTTAAATCTGGAAAATGGAAAAAACTGCACAAGCTCGAACAACAGGAGGTCCGAATTCGGATCCGAGATGAACTCGGATCAGGTCCGAATTCGGATGTGGTCCGAGCTGTTGATATTCAAAAATAACAAAATAATTTCTAATTGATGAAAATTCGGTAGAGGTCCGAAATTCGGATGGGTCCGAATTCGGGTAAGGTTCCAACTTAATTTGGGGTTCGAACTTGTCTGCACCCGAAATGAAGGGGTCCGAATTTGACTTAGGTCCGAACTTGGCATGGTTCGAATTTGACTTAATGGGATCCGAATTTGTACATGGTCCAAATTCAGAAAGGGACCGAACTGGGGTCCGAATTCGGGTGGGGTCCGAATTCGGACATGGATCCGAAATTCTGGTCAAATGTTGCAAGAATTATAAAATTTGGTTTTATGAAATTAAACAACTATTGACACAATGTTGTGATACAACTGAATTAACAGGTCCCTTGTGGTGTTGTTTAACCCACAGTGGGGTACTTTGTAGATCCTGTTGAAAGCCCGAGGAGAAATAATATTGACTGCAGTTAATTAACGCACCCACTGTGAGTACATATGATTTCGCATGTTTATATCTGCTTTATGTTAGCTATTGCCTGCCGAGACATGTTGCTTCATTGTCGTTTGGAATTCTACTAACTTGCGTAGATCTAGATGCACATTCATACTTGTTGCATGTACGTTCCTTTTTTGTGCATCTAACGATGGACCGGTGGGTCGCATCTGTTACTCCGATGTTACTGCGCTATTTGACCCGGAGCTGATCCCTCCGAGGTTCTGGTAGGCTGTATGTCATCCCCGATGTTATGTCTGTCTCAGATGGTTGGGTTATACACCGAGCTTTGGGCTCGTAGGAGCGACGACTCATGTGTGTCGTACTTTGTGTACGTGGATAGTGCACGACGTGTGTCGTCGATGCTACTCTTGTGGGCTTCATAAGGATTTATAAAATGCGTAAATCTGTGTATTCACTAAGCAATTCGCTTACCCCTCAGTTGTTGAATTTTTACAGAAAAAGGGAAATCTGCTGCGGGACCTTCTAGCTAGGTCGTCTGTTGAAGTGATTGAAGATATCTACTGTTTACCTTGGTAACAGATTTATGGAATGTTGTTGTACTAAATTTGGGGTGATGTAATAATGTATTGAGTATGTAGACTTAGTAACAGATTTAGGTATTCAGATCATTATGTAATTACGAGTTGGTGATTAATCCTGGGTGTATTGTAAATGGTGGTTAATGTGGCAAGAGTGTCACAAATATCACCTGATCCTGACATCTTTACTGAAAGTAAAATCATGCAACTATCAGTTTATAGACTTAGAGCTATGTACCCTTATTCCCATCCTAACAGTTTGTTCATATCTCAGTTTAAACCACCTAAATGATTGATACATATGTACTGCTTCAGTTTGAGACCAAGTATTACCTACATAATACTTGATTCACTCAAACTATGGGCTCTAATACCATCCTTTGAAGACCTCCCCTTACGGGGAAGTCCTCAATGTCAAGGTCCCACAAATTGCAATATGATATCCATCAAACTAAGATAGAGTAATTATATTGCGGAATTTCAAATTACAAGTACAAACATTTAGGATTAAGTTTAATACAATTTTTGTACGAGTTACAGTTTCAAGTTAAACTTATTAAGGGTATAAGGCTAATCTAATTTATGTCATCATACAATCAAATTAAATCTACCCAGACCACCACAAATTATCATCTGCCAATCTATACCAAAAGGTTTGTTGAGTAGTGGTCTATGAAAACTTCAACTTGATTCTTGAAAGACCTAAGAACTAGTTCCAGCAGGTGCTTTCTCCTTATCTTTTCCGGTAAAAAGGTTAAACAACAACTATAAGCAATGCTTAGTGAGAATATAGATTTTCAGATTACATGCATTTTATCAAGCAGATCATGGGTCTAGTGTGATATGTCTTGACTGCCGCTACAGCCACTCATGATTGAGACATAGTAGTCATAGAGTTGGATGATGTCCAAGCCACGTTCATGCTTTTAGTGGAAGATATCCACTTATACTGGGCTAGCTACCAGCAATCATCGTGGGGGGAGCATCAGAGTAATCAATACCAAGTTCAATAGAGCTGGTGACATAGCAAGGTCTAGAATAATAGACCGACATGGCTAATTATGCTAAGCTGAATCAATATATCAAAGATGCGAGCATTAATGAAATCATAAATAATCAGGGTCATGATAGCAATCTCAACTGATAACAATTAACTGAAATGAATTGTAAGTACAATGCTATGCAGAATGATAAGTCAAATGGCTATCATGATCCACAGGGCATCACCGAACCATGGTGAGCACAGGTCACAATCCAGCTGAGCATGTATGAATGTCAAAATAAACAATCATCAACAATATTTCTCAACCGGAATCTTGCATGTAAAACTGAATATCTATAACTCACAGGTTCTGTTGTCTTATCAAGCAGATTTCTTTACCACCTGAGTTATCCCAGAATTTAATTCTTTAATCTTTGTCTTTCTTGACTCTGGCTTTGCTTTACAATTCTTTGACCCACTTTCAATAACTTCAACTTTAATTCTTTGTTCAGAATTTATCTGAACCTGTCCAGAATTTTATCATAGCAAGAACATTAGCTTTTAGCTTTAAATCTTTATTTGATCTGATTCTGATAGCTGATAAACTCAATCAATCATTTTACACTTTCTATGTTCATTTGAAGTCTCAAAGATATATATATATATATATATATATATATATATATATATATATATATATATATATATATATATATATATATATATATATATATATATATATATATATATATATATATCATGATGCTTTATTTAATGTTCTTTAATTATTATAATCATGGGTCTTATAATTGTAACATATTATTTATTTGTTATTTTAAAACATCTGAAAAGAACTATCCGAACTGGACATCCGAACCGGGCATCCGGATTGGGACCATCCGAATTGGGCATCCAGATTAGGCTGACCGAACTGGGCCATCCGAATTGGGCTGTCCGAAATGAGATCCAAGTTCGGATCTGTGTCATCCGAGAATGGTGCCACATCCGAATTCGATCTCATCCGAATTCGGATCCCACTCGTGGAAATTTTCCAGATTTGTTCTTGAAGTTCCACTTTTTTACCTATTCAGGTTTTCACCAAAAATTCACTTAACACATTTATATCAACATGCAATTAAATCTTAGGTTATATTAACATTATTGAGGTATTTTTACACTATTTTCTCTATCTTAAACACATTAAATCATTCAAAATCGTCCAAAATAGGCACTTTTTGTCAAAAACACAACACTTATGAAAAACTCAGATTTTTACACTTTTTGGATATTAAACAATGGTTTTAGTTTCTATATCCTCTAAAAGTTTCAATGTATGATTACTTGCTGAAATTTCGAACATGCAAGGATAATTATGTTTTAAATCTTAATTTCGGTTTTTCACAAAACCGAACACATATAAACCCAAAAATATCGAAATTTAAATATTTATTACCTTGAATGTTGTAGATTTTTTTATGTTTGATGCTTGTTGTAACTTCCTCTTGATTTAAATCTTCAATTTATTGCAAATTTATGGTTTTCTTGATGAAATTGTGAGAAAAGCCGTAGCTTGGAAGAGAGAGAAGGAGAAGAATTGGTTTTTCTTTAAATGTGATAATGAGCATTAATGCAAACCTTTCACACAAATGGTCCCTACCGTTAATTTTAGCCGTTAGACTAGTTAAGTCACAAGGGCAATTCTGTCATTTTCATTCTCAGGGACCATTTGCATAATTTACTTTTTTTATTTTTCTTTTTTATAAAATTTGAACATATTTTATATCTTATTATTATTTTTGTAACCAAATAAAAAATAAAAAAAACTCCCACCTAATTTCCTGGATCCTTTTGCTTCTTCTTCCCTTCCAAATCCTTGTTATATTCATATCACCCACCAAAAAGGCATTCAGCAAGGCTTCATGGCAAAAAACTTTTGGCAGTGAGGAAAGGATGTATAATATCAAATGCAGGATGTCAGCCATGAAAGAAGTTTAGAATAAAATCAAACCCACATTACTTACATACAAGACAAAAGTCGGGGCAGATAACCAACAAATCCACAATGCAAGAACCAATATTACCTGAACCAAAAGGATCAGAACCGAAAAAAGAGAAGCTAGATCCAACCAAATAAAATCCCATCCACAGAGAGAGCATTTTGAACCTCCAAGGTCTGAAATGGGTTTGTGAAGACGATGATCCCTGAGGTCTCGAAGATATCATCAAACACGCCTTTGAAGAACTCAAAGGCTCGAAGAACTCAAAGGCTCAAATTGATTTTTCAAGAACTCATAACTCCATCTCGTTGTTTGATGATATTGAAGACTCTTTGATGATCTCTCATGATTATAGATCAAGCCATTTTCAGGTTTTTTCAAACTCAAATTTGGGTTTTTAATTTCAGGGCTTCCAATTTCAGATCTATATTTAATTTTCAGTTTATAGCTAAGGTTTCAATTTAGTTTAGGTTTCTAACGAATTCTTGAACGAATGGATTTGCTATGTTGTTTGACTGGGTTGTTGTCTTGAAAGGGAAGAAGCAAAATGGATTTACTATGTTGTTTGATTGTGTTGGGAAAGAAGCAAACGTATCCTGAAAATTGGGTGTTAGATTATTCTTTTTTAGTTACAATAATAATAATAAGATATAAAATATGTTCAAATTTTATAGAAAAGAAAAATAAAAAAAAGTAAATTACGCAAATGGTCCCTGGGAATTAAAATGACAGAAATGCCCTTATGACTTAACTGGTCTAACGGCTAAAATTAACGGCAGGGACCATTTGTGTGAAAGGTTTGCATTTTTTGGATAATAGAAAAAACCCCCAAACCACAGGGACCATTTGTGTAATTTACTCTTTTTATATATTCATCTTTGTTGAATGTTCCATTTAACCCCTTCACTTTTGTGTCACACATCACTTTTAAATTTGATCATCTAAATAATTTTTAACTGTAACATCCTTAAATTTAAATTATTGTATTTGAGGTTTATTAGTTTAAAATTTTAATTTAAGTTGGATTGTATTTTGATTAATTACAAAAGTTGGTTGTTTTATTCAGAAATTGATGATTAAATTCATTAAGTTAATATGATCATTATTAACTGGTTGGAAGGATAAAATAAGGATTTAATCTTTAGAGTAAATTACATAAATGGACCCTGTGGTTTATACCAAATTTCTGTTTTCGTCCCTAACTTTGAAAAATTACACTGGTAGTCCATATTTTGAAACCTTGTTATATTTTCAGTCCCTAAACAACTCAATTTTTTAAAAATACCAATTTTGCCCTTAAGAATTAGTTTCACATATGGTCCCTAATCAATTAATTTGTTTTTCTTTATATTTAATTATTTGTACATTTATAATTGTTTAATTAATAAAATTTTACTTATTAGTATAAAAACTTAATTACAAATTATTTATATTAGTTATATGTATATTAACGCGTTTAATTATTATTATTATGATCATCATCTAAATTATTATTTACCCTTCTTATATTCGTATATTAAATTTTAAATGTTATTAATGTTGTTTTTGGAATTCTAAACATGAAAAATATGTACATTCATTTATACATTGTAAAAATTGTTAGACATTTAATTTCGATCTTAGGGAGTTATTTTGTAATAATTATTTACTTAGCATTAACTTTGTATTTGTTTCCTTGTAATTTATTTCTTTGTAAAAGTCTAGGGGGCAATTGTGTCAATGCCCCATAGTTAATTAATTGGAGCTATAAAGCTCCTAGGGTTTGCTTTATTGTATTTTACACGGTTCATATGAATCCAAAAGAGCAGCCGCCACTATTCACATTCTCTCAGTATTCTCTTTGTCTTCTTCATCATAACCCCATTATTGAGTTTGTTTCTTCTTTGGGTTGTGTGAAAGAATCATCAAAGGTGCTGAAATCATGCGGGAATACATATTTACAATAGGTATCAGAGCCCAAAAGGTGGATTTCAACTGCATTCTCACGGATTCTGCTGGTTTTTCTTGTGTTCTTCGTGTTCTTCATTCTCCATTCGGTTAGACCATTTTTTCTCTGTATTTACGTGTTTATTGTGTTCTTATAGTCTTATAATCATCACAATATCCTCATATACTGATTTCGAGCTCATTCAGTTCCATATTTCCCTAAAAATCATCAAGAATCGGAGCTTTGAAAAATTTAAAAATATGGGTTTTTAGTGGCTTTTAGCTTGTTCTTTACTGATTTTAAGTGTTTTGGGTTATTTTAAATCATCACAAGTGTTTAAAATAGTTTACAAATCATTTAGAAACCTTTTTAGGCTTTAAAACTGATAAAATATTCTTCTGCTCTGTTCTACCTTAGAAAACTGCAAAAACCTGCTGTAATTCGGACCATATACTGTAGCAATTCGGACCAATTAATATCCTAATTCGGACCATATATAATCCTAGTTCAGACCTCATTTCGGTCCAATTCGGACCAACTTTAGGTGAATTCCGGACCACCCCAGTGCCCATTTCGGACCCCACTTCGGTCCCATCCGAACTTCGGACCATCCGAAGTTCAGATCAGGCATTCCCATTTTATCATTTTGGACTTGTGCTTAAATTTTAAAATTTTAACTTCGGACCATATACATTTCGGACCACCCGACCTCGGACCATCCGAATTTGGTCCCCTACCTGGACGTTTTCCTAAGTCCCTGTCCACTGTTCACCCGAATTCGGACCATCCGAATTCGGTTCCCTAGTTTCATTCGAACCTAATACTGTTCATCCGAAGTCCTCACTTTTCAACCGAATCCGGTTCATCCGAGTTCGGTCTATTCGAATCAGACCCCATCTGAATTAGGTTTTTCATCCGAAATCAAAGTTCATCCGAATTTGGTCCTTGTCCGAACTCCTGACCATCCGAATTACTGTTCACCCGAACCCAGCCCATCCGAAACACTGTTCACCCGAACTCCAGCCATCCGAAATACTGTTCCATCCGAAATCAGTGTCTTATCCGAATTAGCACCATCCACAGTGCTATTCTTCCAAAGTCCAGCCCATCCGTGTCAAGTTTCCACCTTTAAGATCTTAACTCTTTCATCCGCACCACAAATCATGTCTTGCGAAGCTCTCGTACTCGGATCTGAGAACAGACCACCTGTTCTCTATCCAGATGAGTATGACAATGGAAATCCCGGTTCCTAAAATTTGTTGGAATGCAACCTCTTGGGAATCTAATGCTTCAGTCCATCTCCGAGGGTCCGTCATCTATTATCGGGAAATAGCAGCCAGACCTGAGGCTGACCCCCCTGTCTTAGCCTCCATAGTTGAACAAGAAACCGGCCAATGACGCCGAGAGAGACAGGCAGCATGCCGATAAGAGGGCGGAATATTTGATCTACCAGGCCCTCCCCACTGATATTCTGGTTGGCGTCGACAACAAAATGTCTGCCAAAGAAATGTGGGATGAATTGGAAGTCCAAATGCTGGGGGCAGATCTCGATGATCATGCCAAGATTGAGGAGGCGAAGGCTAAGTTTACAGAATTCCGAGCCAAAGAGGGGAATCTCTGCAAGCTACGTTTACCATGTTTTGTGCGGTCCTTAATGAATTGAACAAACTGCACATCAAGAAGGACAGGGATGACATCAACATCCAGTTCTTTGCCACCCTAGCCCCCGAGTGGCAGATCGCATGCCGGGCCACGAAACGAGTCCTGAACATTCCTGAGGTATCAATCAACATTGTCTTTAAGGAGCTAAAGAAGTATCAAGGGGATGTGGATCAACAAAAACTGATGGTGAATCAATTGGCATCTTTGTTGTTATCAGCCAATACTTGGATGAAACCGAATGATTCACTCGCCTTGATTACCAACACGAATATTCCAACACCAGCCTTTGCTCCAGGTTCATCGTCATCGCAGTGCAGGTATGCTTCTCCTCCACGTGAGGTATTTGATGAGGAAGAGGCTTCTATACAGGAACAAATAGCCTTGTAGACCAATCGTCTTTAACAACGACGGTTCTCTAACAAGACTAACAATCAACTCCGTTATGACACCGGTCCACGGAGGTACTCAGATGACCGTAGGGATGAACGACGCGATGATTATCGCAGGGACGATTACCGAAGGGATGATCGGGATGACCGGAGATATGACGATAGACACGACTATCGAGATGATCGCTGTTATGAAAGGCGAGACGATAGGCGCAAGGATCGCAGGGATGATAGGCGGGACTATGATAGGCGGGACAATCGTCGGGATGATCGTCGGGACGACCGCCGAGATGACAAGCGAGAGCATGAGAGAAGAGTTCGAAAGAGAGATGACAGCAGAGAACATCGCCGCGCCGACAAAAGGCCGGCGGAGAGGAGAGATGAACGGCCAAGAGCAGATGAACTGAAAGCCGCAGACGAACGTCTCTGTTACAAGTGTGGTAAACTGGGCCACTTTGCTCGGGAGTGCGAGAATAATTTTGACAGGGACGTCGGCTATTATGAGCGAAACCTGGAGGTTGCAAAGAAAAGAACCGATGCGTTGGCCCTCGTCGCCCAGGAAGACTGCTGGGATGCTGAAGACACAGACGAGGAAGATGATAATGGCAAAAACTGCTATATGGTTGATCGTCAAGGGTTGGAGCATTGTGTCGTTTCCACTGCTGAGACTTCAGATCATGCTGCTGTGGGGGAGACATTGAAAAATCCACCAGCATATCTGATGACCACCACCGATGATCCCGAATGCTCTACATCCGGTTCTGAGACAAATGAGGTATATTCCTGTTACATTCCTGCACATGTAAATAATTTATTTGTAGATAATGAATGTACATTGCACACATATTCTTATCTACAAGCTAGATTAAATGCTGAAACTGCAAAGTGTGTACAGGCTGAACATCAAGCTCAAACTTTAAAAGACTCATCTGAATTATATCATTCAAAGAGGTTAACTAATCACAATGTTATAAAACAGATGTTAATAGAAAAAGTATATGTTCAAGACAGGAATATATATCTTGAATCTTGCATGGACACGTTATCAAAAGAAAGAACTCTCTTTAAAAGAAAAAATTTCTGTACTTACAAAACAGTTAGATGCGGTAAATATGGTGTTAGTATATTGTGTGTAAAGATGACATTACTACTGCATCATGGCTGATTTCATAAAACACTTGAGGGTCATACCGATGAGCACAACTGAGCAGATACAATTAAACTATTGAATAAATGATATTGGATATTGTTTATGACACGAAATGATCATTGAGATTAAATTAATGTGTGATTAATTATATCTCAAAATAAGGGGACTAAAAGTACAATAGAAGATATTGTAAGTGATTTAATTGTCATTGGATGATAATTAAGTAAATAGTTATCTAGTCTTTTATTTATTATTGGATATTAAATAAAAGATGTATTTATTTGAATTGATATTGTCATCTAGTTATTAGATAATTAGAATGATAATCATGAACAAATAAATAGAGATAATTATAAATAATTATCTACTCATTTATATATTATTAGATAATATATAAAAGATAAATGTTATTTAATATATAATTATAGAGATGATTATATAAGGTTTAAATAATAAAGATAATTATTAAGATATATATTATATTATTATATTAGAGTTTGATTAAAACTAAAACTCTTAATTAATAATTAATAATATATATATACGCATGCGGCACATGTGTATAAGAAAAAGAGATTATATATATATGGATACATAACCCTAAAGAAGGTGTGTGATGGATACACTCTACATAAACACACGACACACACACACATTCGATGTGTGTGTGGTGTGTGTGGGTTTTGTGGGGTTTTCCCAGCCGTACCAAAACTCAAAAACGTATGTGTTTTGGTTTTCCCCGTTCTTCGTGTGTTTGATTGCATACCTGGCGCCGCTCGATCGTGTCATCACCGGTGGATACTGAAAGCATCCTGTTCGTGTATTCTTGTCATTGAATACAAATGTACGGATTTATTATTGCTTTCTCGTTTACTTATCTTATGTTTTACTTGATGATCCGTGTACGGAATTCGTAATTTTTAAAAAGCTTCCGTTGTGCGTTAATATGATTAATGTTTATGTTTTTATAAAAAACGATACGAATTCCCAACAGTGGTATCAGAGCCACCTCAAGTAACATAATGATAGTATTATTCGTGTATTTATGTCCAATGTTATCAAAGTTTCGATTTTTAATAATTAAAATTGTTTAAACGATCGAAATCAATAATTAAAATGTTTAAGGTTTTGATTTGGTTTGGAGAAAATCGACCAAAGGTTTTGGAAACCCCATGGTGATTCTCGGCCAACTGTTGGTACACCCTGTGTGACGATAGCAGTCTAATCGATCTGCATTATGGTTTAGGTAATATTCTGAGTATTAACCAGTATTTTGATATATATGTTTAATATGTGTTTGTCTATTATTGATTGTGTGTTTGAACTTGATGTAACATATTACAAGAAGTTCAAACATAAAGGTCAAAGATTAACTCAAGCATAAGTTAAAACATAAGTTTCATCACTTAAGTGTTTAAGTGTATTGGCTAGATTCGAATAGGTGAAGGAAGACATTCGAATCTGTGATAGATTCGAATGTATCCTTAGATTCGAATGGGCTAGATTCGAATCTGTCAGATGGACAGATTCGAATGGGCCTTAGGCCAGATTCGAGGTTGGCCCACAACAGACTCGAATCAGGGTCTATAATTAGGGATAGACTCGAATGATTAAGGGACTTTTTGCAGAATTCGTGAGGAATTGAGCATTAAGCGATCTCGAGTTTATCAGCTAGGTGAGTCCCGTTTCGGAGAGAATTAGTACGTAGGATCGTTCGTGTGTCGTTCGTTCAGCGTCTAATAGTCTCCGTGTTTCCGTTGGTTGAGAGTTGTCCGTCTAACCGTCAACGAGGATTCCGCACTCGTTCACGGATCCGCGTCTAGATAGATCTTGCAGTCGTAGACCTTACAAGTGGTATCAGAGCCAACGGAGTGTTCTTGGTGTTCTTCGTGTTCATCAGATACATTCTAGGTTTCTTGACGCTAGTTGGACGGTTTTGCTCTCAAAAACGTGTTTTTGAGCTTAGCAAATTCATATTCGGGAAACACTTTGTCGTTTTTCACGTTTTTGGTTGAAATCATTATTTTTCGTTCGAAAAATAGTGATTTAATCTGTGAAACGTCAAAAAATCAAAGTGTTAGCCGTTTTTCGAGTTTGCGGCGCTCGAATCTATAGGGGTAATTAGGGTTTTACTTTATTTTCGAGTCTAACCTAAATACGCTCCTTTCGAGTCAATTTCAGAGAGTTTCGAATCTACTTTGTTTCGAATCTGTTGCTTCATTCGAATAGGATCTCGAGTCTAGTTTAGTGTCGAGTTTATTTCGAATCTAGTATTATTTCGAATCTAGTGCTTCGAATCTGCTGACATTCGACTCTGCTGTGCCTTCGATTCTAAGGGTCTTCGAATCTAAAGAAGTCCTTCGAATCTAATATAACTTCGAATCTAGGGTGTTCTTCGAATCTGACATTATTTCGAATCTAATTGACCTTTAAGACTTAATCGAATGTAATTTCAAAAGATTTAATATTAATTAGTTTCGAATCCATCTAGATTCGAATAAGTTAGTCTAAATCAGTTTCCAATTAAATTAATTAAGTTAAAATTCAATTTCTTTCAGAAAAGATGTCAAACCTTCAGAAATTCCTTGAGATGGATCACGAAGTTGGGAAGGCCAATGCACCACCTAAGCTGATGAAAGTTGAGGACTATTACTGGTGGAAGGACAGATTTACGGATTTTGTACGATTCAACGATATGCGCATGTGGGTGTGCATAGATGAAGGGTACATTCCACCAGTATCTGAGGTTGAAGGCCGTCAAAAGGTCTTGTCATATCAAATGATGAAAGAGGATGACAAGAAACTATTTGAAGCTGAAAACAAGGCTTTCTCCATTATCCGTATGGCGTTACCTCAAGATATCTTGCACACATTTCGGACTCAAAGGACGTCGAAAGAACTTTGGGAGCACTCCAGAAAAGGTGTGAGGGTAATCCACGAGTGCGTAGAAAGCGTACAGAGCTGTTGACCCAACAGTTTGCGATTTTCAAGGCTCTTAAGGATGAACAGTTAGATGATATTATCACAAGGTTCTATCATCTGATAACAGAGCTTGAAAGTCATGGCATTGAGTACTCGGACAGTGACAAGAACAACAAGCTTCTTGATGCCCTACCAGCCAAATGGGCTATGTACGTGGCAATGATTAAGCTTAATGAGGACAAATACTATGCTCAATCACTGGATGATATTGTGGGAACGTTGAGGGCATATCACTTCGAGATGATTAAAGCTGAGACTGATTACGAGCAAGTCCAGAATCCTGCTATGTATTTTGGAAAGACATCTAAGTCATCAGTGACAGCTGAACCGAAGAGTGCTGCAGCATTTTTCACCGGAGAAACGTCCTCGCCACCAGAGTCCGAAGACTCACTGAATCGCGCGTTCTTAGGGTTAGGAAGATCGGAAGAACCGCAACCTCAAGTCCAACAGGCATCGACCAGTCAGAGCTATTCGAAGATGCCCATGAGCGCAAAGTCAGCGGAAGAGCATCTGAATCTACTTGCTTCGTTTGTGGCCGCTTATGGAAATTGTGTTCAAGGGAAGATCAATGATCCGGCTCTTTGGGATGAAGATTACGATCAGGTCGACCCTGATGACTTAGAGGAAATGGATCTTAAATGGCAACTGGCCATGGTGACCCAGAGGGTTAAAAGATTCATCAAGAGAACTGGGAGGAATCTTCAAATGAACAACAAAGGGATAGGATTTGATAAGTCTAAGGTCAAATGCTACAACTGTCAGGGATTGGGACACTTCGCCAGGGAGTGTCAAAGACCGAAGGTAGAATCATACCAAGGACAGAGTCAGCATCAAGGACAGTACCAAAATCAGTCCCAACAGAGATACCTTCCGAGTTCCTCATCTGGTCAAGCCAATCTAGCGGGTCTAATATCCAATGTCACGTCTGACAGACAGCTAGATGGTTCCTACGACTGGAGTTCAGATCCTGAGTCCAATGCTAGAGCTTTCATGGCTGAAGTTACGGAGAATGGTTGTGAAGAAGACGAGCAGACCACACGGGACAGCAGTCCGATGTGGGTAGAGAAAGCGAATGATCAGACCGTGCTGGAGTTTGCTGCTCAGATGGCCAACGTGGAATCTGATAACTCTAAGGTTAGTCTTTCTTATTCTCTATTTCAAGAATTATGTGCTTTGTGTGCTACTTCTAATGATAGGTTAAATCTAGTCTTAGAATCACATAAAACCATATCTGCTCAAAATGAAAATTTAAAAATTGAAAATGCTAGCTTAAATGATATAAAACAAGATTTAAAAGAAAAGCTTAAGGCTGATGCTCAAGACGTAATCGTTCTAAAAGACAAACTGAGTGAGCAGTGTGTTAGGATAGAGCTTATGTATGAGCACGTAGAGGCCTTAACCAAAAGTCTGAAAGATAAGGACATAGAGCTAGCCGAGACCAAAGTTAAGGTAGCAGAGGCAAATAGCAAGCTAGAAAAGTTTAGGAATTCGAGCCTCAACCTAGGAAAAGTCTTAGATGCCCAAAGACAGTCTAAGAAGCCTGTAGGTCTAGGTTTTCACGAAATTCCTCCACCTTTCAATGCGAACTATGTGCCTCAGCCTCAGGAGAAAACTGACAAGTCAGTAGTTTTAGAGGACCTACCTGAACCGACACCTGAGCCTAAAGTTGAAAATACACCTAAGGTGGATGACTCTACTGTCAAGGTCAAGAAGGTGAAATTTGTGTCTTCCTCCAGTGAAACACCTGCAGGAAAACAGAAAATTTCATGGGCTGACCAGGTCGAAGAGACAGACACTGTAGATGTACCAAAGGCAATAGACTCTAGTGAGACACCTAGATCTAAGGGACCAACCAAAAAGTCCATGGATAAGATGTCTTGCTTTAGATGTCACGAGAAAGGGCATGTTGCTTCTCACTGTCCAAATAGGAAGGCAGATGTTACCCCTAAGACAGTGAACCCAACATCTGTTAAGCCCTCAACAAGTGTGGCGAGCACTAGTAGTTCTCAGAGTACCGAGAAAACTGTGCAGGCCACACCAAAACCTGTTGTGAAACAAACACCGGTTAAGGTTGGACCAAAAGAAGTGGTTAGGACAAATTCACCGAATCGTGTCATTAATCAATCTAGGTCAGCACCTCAACAAGTCTATAGGAGTACCACACCTAGCAGGTCACACACTCCAGTTAGGTCACATACTCCTGTTAGACAATATGTTCCGGTAAAAGCTCAGGGATCACAGTCTGAAATGCAGTATAATAAGAGTTATTCTAGAGCACCACAACAAATGCCTACTCAAAGGCAAAGAGTGAATCTAAATCACTCGGCACCACAACAGAATTCAGTTCAAAGGCCCAAGTCACCTGAAAGGCGAGATGGGTACTTGAAAGAGTTCACGTATGTGGACGAGAATGGTATTACCAAGTCAGTCATGGCTTGGGTTCCCCGTGATAACTAACCTATTTTCTTTCATGTGCAGGAGATAACTACCGGTCCAAACAACAAGTGGTTCGTCGACAGTGGTTGCTCCAGGCACATGACGGGGGAAAGAAGTCTTCTCACAGACTTCAAGGGGGGTAATAGGGGATTTGTATCATTCGCGGGCAACAAAGGAGGAAATATCACTGGAACTGGAGAAGTCACTAATGGGACGATTACATTGGATCAAGTTTATCACGTTGATAAACTGGTTCATAATCTCATTAGTGTATCTCAAATCTGTGATAAGAAGAACTCAGTGTTATTTACTGACACTGAGGCGTTAGTGCTAAAGCCGGGATTCAAGATACCTGAAGATTGGATATTGATGCGGGCTCCAAGGAAGAATGACTTGTACATGCTCGATATGAACAAGCCAGATAATTCGATGGGTCCGATCTGCTTACTATCAAAAGCTTCGGAGACGGAATCGGTTTTGTGGCACAGACGCATGGCTCACTTGCACCTAAGGAAAATGAACTACATAACGAAGAATGGTTTGGTGCAAGGTGTGCCTCTGAAGAGCTTTCAGTTTGAAGACAAGTGTCTACCGTGCATGAAGGGCAAGCAACATAAAAAGACACACAAGTCCAAGAAGCTGAACACAATAACCTCGACATTCGATTTGTTGCATATGGACCTTTTTGGCCCTATCAACAAAAGGAGTATAGGAGGTAGTTGGTTTTGCTTAGTTATCACTGACGATTACTCACGGTTTTCATGGGTTTTCTTTTTAGGTACGAAGGACGAGACGGCTGCAAAGCTCATCGGGTTCTTAGACCAAGTGGAGAACTCCTACGGAACAAGGGTTAAACATATTCGTAGTGATAATGGGACTGAATTTAAAAACTCTGTAATTGGTGTATATTGCCTATCAAAGGGCATCGTGCATCAATTCAGTGCACCATATGAACCACAACAGAATGGGGTGGCCGAACGTAAAAATAGAACTTTGATTGAGGCTGCAAGGACTATGCTTTCGGATTCAAAGCTTCCTACCATGTTTTGGGGGGAGGCAGTGAATACCGCGTGCCACATTTTAAACCGAGTCCTTACAGTCAAATCATTGAACAAAACATGCTATGAAATTTTGAATAAACGGCCACCTAACTTAACTGGATTCGAACCGTTTGGAGTACAATGCACACTTTTAAGAACAAAACATCAACCGAAGTTTGGTGAAAAGGCTGACGAAGGATACTTCCTAGGTTATGTGCCAAACTCACCAAACAAACGGGTGTTTAACAAAACAACTGGTACTGTGGAGATTGTGTATAATATTGAGGTCTCAAGTTATACACATGAACCCCAAACTGGTCCGGAATGGATATTTGACTATGATAAGTTATTTGAGTCATTTAACATTCCTCTGGATGATAATGCAGGTACAATCGAGAAGGACATGGCGACGTTGCATCTGAACGACGATGGCCAAATCTTTCCAAGGACCACGTTCGAATCTACGTCCGAGCCTACTGCGACTGTAGATGGATCTCCAGAAGTTGCTGATCAAGAGGCACCTAACACTGAGAATCAGACTCAAGCTTCAAGTTCTAACTCTGAGGAAAACGTCCGTGAGGAGGAAAATGTAGAAGCTGAGCCTGTTCCCCCTTTAGGGGAAATAGGATCCAACTTAGGAGATAATCTAAGGGTTGATGAAATAGAGACCTCTAGGATTAACAAGAAGCATCCAATAGATAGCATCATAGGAAATCCTAACGAGGGTGTGAGGACTCGGAGTAGTGTAAATAACAACACTGTGTTGTTGTCGATGATAAACGACTCCGAGGCATATCACACATGTCTATATTCGTGTTTCATATCGCAAGGAGAGCCCAAAAATGTGCAAATGGCACTTAAGGACAACTCCTGGGTTGAAGCGATGCAGGAAGAACTTTCACAATTTAGGAAACTAGAAGTGTGGGAGTTAGTTCCGTTACCTCGAGGGGAGATTGCAATAGGAACCAAATGGGTTTTTAAGTGCAAAAGAGACGATCGGGGTATAGTCACTCGCAACAAGGCGAGATTAGTTGTAAAGGGTTTCAACCAAGAGGAGGGAATCGATTACAACGAAGTGTTTGCACCAGTAGCAAGGTTAGAAGCAATTAGGTTGTTTTTAGCTTTTGCCTCCTTCAAAGGCTTTAAAGTATATCAACTGGATGTTAAGAGTGCTTTCCTGTATGGGAAAGTGAAGGAGTTGGTGTATGTAGAACAACCGCCCGGGTTTACAGATCCAAAATATCCTGAGAGAGTATATCGCTTAGATAAGGCTCTTTACGGATTACATCAGGCACCTAGGGCATGGTATGAGACTCTATCCAACCATCTGTTAGAAAATGGCTTTGAGAGGGGTAGGATAGATAGTACTCTATTTGTGAAGAGAAAGGGAGATCACTTTATCTTGGTACAAGTGTACGTCGATGATATCATTTTTGGATCATCAGACGAACAGATGTGCAAAGATTTCGAAAAGGTGATTAAGTCTAAGTTCGAGATGAGTGCTATGGGGGAGTTGAATTTCTTTTTAGGGTTACAAGTTGACCAAAAGAAGGAAGGGATGTTTATCCATCAAACTAAGTATGTCTATGACATATTAGAACGGTTTGGGATGGAGGGAACTAAGTTGACTGCCCACTTCAGCACGCCGATTCAAGTGAATCACAATCTCAGGCCGGGTACTGAAAGTGATACCGATGTGGATCCGACTTTATATCGGGCCATGATTGGGTCACTTATGTATTTAACTGCTTCAAGACCTGACATAATGTTTGCTGTGTGTATTTGTGCTAGGTTTCAAGCGAATCCGAAGGAGATGCATATGAAAGCTGTGAAGCGGATTCTACGATACCTCAAGTCGAAACCGAAGCTGGGACTTTGGTATCACGCGGAGGGAGATCTAGAGTTGGAGGCATTCACTGATTCTGACTACGGAGGATGCAGCTTGACGCGCAAATCAACGACTGGAGGTTGTCAGTTCCTAGGAGGGAGATTGGTGTCCTGGCAATGCAAGAAACAAACATCGGTAGCCGTGTCAACGTGCGAGGCCGAGTATGTAGCTGCTGGTAGTTGCTGTTCACAGGTTCTGTGGATACAACAACAATTGCGGGATTACGGTTTGGCTTACACTCAAACTCCAATTAGGATAGACAATCAATCTACAATTGCGATAACAAATAATCCAGTTAAACACAGTAAAACAAAGCACATAGACATAAGGCATCATTTTATTCGTGATTGTGCTGAAAAGAACTTAATCAAACTGGTAAAGGTGGCAACAGAAGATAATAATGCAGATTTATTTACCAAAGCGTTTGATAAGTCACGGTTTGAGTATTTAATTCAACTTAATGGAATGCGCAACCCAGAGTAATTTGACCTTAGTAGTATTTTATTTCCTTTTATAGTAGTTATATTTTTTACAGTAGTCTGCTAATTTAGGTAAGTTTCTAATTTAGGAAAGTTTCTATTTTTAGTAAGTTTCTATTTTTAGTAAGTTAGTAGGTTAGCTTAGTTTACTGCTTTTTCTTATGAAAAACAAAAGAAAAAAGAGAGAAAATTACAAAAATACAAAAAAAGAGAATATCAGAAAAGGAGTTAAGTCTTAGATACATAGGTTCAAAGTGACGAAAATTAGCACCGTCGTTACAGACTCTAAGTATTTAGGCTTTCACACATAATGCAACTAAATCCTAAGTGTTATGCTTTATTTAGTTTGATGTGTTGGTAGGCATAATACATATAGGGAATCTCAAGGCTAATAAAATATTCTAGAAAAAGTCAAGCGTGTTACTAACTTAGATGTACGACCAATCGGTCTTAATTTTTATGTACAAGACATACAAACATTGAGTCTAAATGAGGTATGCAAACTTTCTGGGGATGTATGGCAACATCAAATACATCTGAAAATGGAAAGAATAGAAATATCATGTAAAACTAAGAGTCGAAAACATGCAACTCTGTTGTACGTAAGTACAGACCTGTTGTCTCTGTTTAGATTCGGGTTAGCAGACATGTCGCTTTGTTGTACGTCAGTACAGACCTGTCACCGCTATCTGCTAACTTTAAAAATAAACCTTAAGTCGAACTAAGACACTTTGTTGTATGAGAATACAGACCTGTGTCCGATGTTTGTCTTTTAAAGAAAGTTTGCAAATACCAACAAGTTAGAATTTTTGTCTGTGTGCCTTGATCATAAAAGTATGTCTATGTCTGAGTCACGTAAGATAATTTCCTGATAAATAAAAAGGCCAAGGGATATTCCGAAATGTAGAATGTTTAACAGGGTAAAATACCAACAATCGGCTAAATGGGTATGTCACGACAAACACTTAAAGGAATTCAAAAAATTCCTAAGTGTGAAAGTTTAAGTACTGAAAGTTAGTATCGGACATCGCTATCTGATTGAACCTTTCTTAGACTATACTCATCAAAAATCTGTTGTTAAGTAGTTAGCTTAGATTGTAAATTTTTTCTTAAGTCTAGATTAAATTTTTGGTCAAAATTTTATTTTACTTTATTTTATTTTATTTTATTTTTACCTTAGTTTATTTTATTTTAGTTTAGTTTAATTTTTACTTAGGTAAAAGGTCAAAAATTACTGAGGGTGCATTCAAGGTTGAATAAAATAAACATTGTGTGAAATATCTGTTGCTTAGGGTAAAAGAGTTGGCATAGTTTATCTGGTTACACAATACCGTAGAAAAAAGTTGGAAAAGTTGAACTTATTTCAAAATTTTCGAAAATTTTTCTAAGTGTTGGAGGTTTCGAATCTAAGACAGACTCGAATAAGGAGTACTTCGAATCTGTCAGTAGATTCGAATCTACTCTTAGACTCGAAGGTTGGTAGTATAAATAGGTTAACAGTGAAGTCATTTAATACTTACTGTTGTCGAATGTATACTCTCGAATCTATTTCAGCGATTTCGAATCTATTTTCTCGAGTCTACCATTTTTCTCCTAAACGACATTTTGTCGAGTTTAAAGCTGGTGTGTTCGATTCTACTACTGTATCTAGGTATAATCAACTTGATTGTACAAGTTTCATGTAGTTTTATACACAATTTCAGGCCAAATCGTCGATTTTTGAAGTTTTATGGGTCAAAATAGGGTTTTTGCTAAATTACCAAGTTTGGACCTATAAAAGACCAAATTAAAGACATAAATCAATGATTAGAACCTAGTTGAACTAATGTATGTGATTTACCAAGTTCAAAATGGTTAAAATCTTGGGTTTTTGTTGAAACAATGGCCGACGGGGTTTCGAGTCTGTTCATGGACTTTCGAATCTGTTCATGGGTTTCTCGAATCTATCATTAGATTCGAGATGACCATGATATTCGAATCTGTCCATTAGACTCGAATAGGGACTCTTCGAATCTGTCCATTACATTCGAATATGGACACTTCGAATCTGTTACTTTCGAATCTGTACTTTATTTAATTTGTTTAATTTAAATTTTATTAAACTTGTGGAAATTTAATTGTGTTAGATTTTGTATTTAATAAAGTACAAAATAAAACAAATTTGAATTTAAACAAGTTTATTGATTTTTAATAAGTCTAACAGTTTTATTTATTGTGCAGAAATGGCTATTCGAGCGTTTGTTCCTAAGCACAATATGGTGCTTCATCCGGATCATGACCTCCCTGAGGCGCAGGGATACAGACAGATGCTTGAATTTCTTGTGGAATCTAGGATAGGATTTGCACTATCCCATAATGTTCAGCTCATATTACCGTATATTCGTCAATTCTATGACCATCTGCAGGTAGACTGCTCGGTCACACCGACAGTATTACGCACTCGAATTGCGGGACAGCCGTTAGTTTTCTCGGCAGATATGTTACGACAAGTGCTGCAGCTGGGCACACAAGAAGAAGAAGCTGGTCCGATAGAGTTTCCTCTAAGTATAAGGCAAGCGGCCTTCCAGAGGACGGGATACAGTCTTGATGTGACCAAGGTGTCATACATGAAAAGTGGTTTAATTGGGCAATGGAGGTTTTTAGCACATGTTTTTATGGTTTGCTTCGCTCCGAAGAAAGCTGGATTCGATTATATAGTTGCGAAAATTCAATCTGGGATAGTCGCTATGGTTTACAATCGACCATATAGCTTTTCGGAGATGTTCTTTTCTGAGTTTGTGCACCAAATAACCGCTCCTGAAAATCAGCAGTTTCTGCTATATCTGAGGTTTATAATGATGTTGATCAGGCACTTCTTGCCAAATCTGCCGCCATCAAATGACGTTCAGAACGTAGCTATTATGGATAAAAGGATATTCGCTGATTGTTCCTCACATCGAGGAAGATTGGCTATTCCGGTCGAGCGACCGTTGTTTGGAGCTGTTTTAGACAGGAACTTTGTGGCACCAGATAATGCCAACTGGGCAGGTGAAGTAGAAGTTCAGCCTCGACAGCAACAACAACAACCGCAATAACAACAGCAACGTCCACAACAACAACAGCCTCGTGCTCGTCCACGTGATCCAAGACGCCGACAAAGACCAGCCGCGAGTCAAATTCAGGCATCCAGGTCTACTACAAGCGAACAACCACAAGCACAAGAAGCAGGGACTTCAAGTGCCGTTCACGAAACAGTCCCCGAATCTGAGCAGATTGCTCAGACCTTGGAGGAAATATGGTCTTCTGGTCCTAATGCAAATGAAGATGTGGCAGCAGCATTAGTAGGTGAGCTGCTTAGTCCGCCTGGAGATGAAGATGACATATTTCGTGATGTTGAGGAATATGAGCCAGAGCAGGCTGATAACGTTTTGTCATCATCTGCAACAGAATCAGAAGAGATGGAGGAGTTAGAGGTTGAAGCTCCTGAGTCAGTATCAACTGAACCACCTGTTCAAATTGGAACTCATGGTTCGCGACTGATTATAAATGAAGGTGGTTCTAGGAGACGCGTGGACAGGGAGTTGGAGGAGTCTGATTTCGAAGAAGAAGAAGTTTCTCAACTAGTGACAAGGCAACGGGCCAAACGTCACAGGTTCATGCAAGGATCCTCTTCAGCTTCAGCAGAACAACCTGAAATTCCTCAACCTCAGGTCCCTCAAACCACCATTCCACCATCACCACCTCATGATGAACCATACATCCCATCGCCGATCATTCCAACTCCAATTCAATCCATCCCATCAACCTCATCCTCATACGCCGACAATCAAAGGTTTCAGCAGCTAAAAGCTCGAGTTGACTTCCAAAATATCCAGATCTTAGGCCTAACAAAGGCAATCGGTGAGATTCAGACTCATAATGCAAATCTTGACAAGGAGAATGCCGATCTAAAGAAGATTGTGGAAAAAGTTCAGGAAGAGAACTTGGAGTTAAAAACCTTTGTTTGTGAACAGTCTGCTGAGATAAGGTCGATGCGCTCCCTACTTGAGCAGTTAATGAAAAATTTACAGGCTCAGGGGGAGACATAGTGCCGAGATCAGGAAGTGCAGAGAAGAGATGATACTGAAGGCGATGATCCCGGTGCAAATAAAGAGTTTGAGTCTGTAGATTTTCCTGCAGCTCAAGTTACACAAGTTGAGGGGGAGCCTAGTCAAGGCGAAGGACAAAGGGGTGAAGCTAGTTCATCTAAACAGCCTTCAGACTTTGAGATCAGTGAGATGATTGAAGCACTCATGGATCTTGATGATGATGCACTGGATGGCGGTTTTGATTATGAAGATGAAGAGCTTGAAGAAGGAGAGTTTATACCGGAAGAGATAGTAGATTGGCAACCTGAAGATGAAGTGGTAGCTGATGAGGATGATGAAGCTGACGAAATAGTTGTACAGCAGAATCCTATCACTGACACTTATATGATAGATGGAGATAGAATTGTTGATGTTGACATAGTGAATGCTGCCTTGAATCCTAAGTCATCGACTGAAGAACCAGCAAGAGAGCTAAGTAACGAAGAAAAAAGGAAGCTATGGTTCAGAGCCGAAGAGAAGGAGTTAGCAATTAGGAGATCAATGAAAGTGCCTGGTACAGGGAAGCTATCTGAGCGAATCTTAAGTTGGTTCTTTGACAGAGATCTTCAACTTTTTATAATTAAAAGAAAAGACGGGCTTCAGTACATAAGGCGAACATTGAAAGCATTCAACACCCTTCCAAAGATTGAAATCACAGCGCTTGCATGGAAAGATCTGATAAATATTGGTGATGATCCTTATGCGAATGTGATTGAAAGAATAATAAGAAAGGAGGGGAGATCTAGGAAGTTTGAACGGTTGAGTCCAAGGGTCGGAAGAAGAGTCGAGGATAAGTCACGTATAGATCCTCTTACAGGCCGACCTTGGATGAGGATTCAGTACAAACCAGTGAAATGCCTGAGGAAGGTACCTCTGAAGAAAATGCCACAGAATGTTTTGCAAATCTGAAGTGGTGGTATGCTGACACGGAAACTGGGGAAGCGGTTATGGAAGACTTAGAAGAAAAAGTTATTCTTAGAGTCTATGACCCGCTTCACCTGGTAAACCTATCTAAAGAAGACCTGCAGATTTTGTATAACTGTAAGATTTCCAGTGACGCACATATGGATGCTGAAGCTAGTAAGTATGAAAATGTGGTCAAGGTATGCGTTGAAAAAGGTCTGTATGCTGGTAGTGTTTTGAATCAATAATAAACCATGTTCTTAAATCAAATGTGTGAATTATTAGAAGCTATCGTCAAGGGGGAGTCTGTTGGTACATCCCGTGTGACGATAGCAGTCTAAGTTGTCTTACATTGTGATTTAGCATATGTTTGGTATATATATATTATGTATGATTGATGTTTATCAGTGTTTGTATGTTTGAACTTGATGTAACGTATTACAAGAAGTTCAAACATAAAGCTCAAAGATAAAATCAGTCATAAGGTAATATCATAAGTTTCAAACACTTAGTTGTTTATGTAAAAGGCTAGATTCGAATTACTTAAGGGAATACATTCGAATCTGAGATAGATTCGAATGAGTCCATAGATTCGAATAGGCTAGATTCGAGTCTGTCAAGATGGACAGATTCGAATGGGCCTTAGGCCAGATTCGAGGTTGGCCCACAACAGACTCGAATCAGGGTCTATAATTAGGGATAGACTCGAATGATTAGAAGACTTTTTGCAGAATTCGTGAGGAATTGAGCAAGAGGCGATCTCGAGTTTATCAGCTAGGTGAGTGCCGTTTCGGAGAGAATTAGTACGTAGGATCGTTCGTGTGTCGTTCGTTCAGCGTCTAATAGTCTCCGTGTTTCCGTTGGTTGAGAGTTGTCCGTCTAACCGTCAACGAGGATTCCGCACTCGTTCACGGATCCGCGTCTAGATAGATCTTGCAGTCGTAGACCTTACATCCTGGATGATCTCAGGTCCAGTATTCTGACTATCTCCTACTTCAGCCCAACAAAGTGGTGATCGACACTTTCGCCCGTAGAGTGCCTCGAATGGGGCGGTCTTAATGCTCGAGTGATAGCTGTTGTTATAGGAAAACTCGACTAATGGCAGGTGCCTGTCCCAACTTTTGCCAAAATCGATGACACATGCCCTTAGCATGTCTTCCAAAGTCTGAGTCGTCCTTTCACTCTGACCATCTGTTTGCGGGTGATAGGCTGTGCTCATATCTAGACGTGTACCCAGTGCTTCTTGCAATGACTGCCAAAATCTTGATGTGAACCGGCTGTCCCTGTCCGATATAATTGATACTGGCACTCCATGCCTTGAGACGACTTCTTTAAGATAGATTCGTGTTAACTTATCCATCTTATCAGTCTCCTTGATTGGAAGGAAATGTGCGGTTTTGGTAAGTCGATCCACAATCACCCAAATAGTGTCATAACCTCTAGAAGTTTTCGGCAACTTGGTGATGAAATCCATGGTGATGTTTTCCCACTTCCACTGGGGTATTTCTAGTTGAACTAGCAATCCTGATGGTTTTTGGTGCTCAGCCTTAATCTTCAAACATGTTAAGCACTTGCTGACATAGGTAGCAATGTCAGACTTCATGTTTGGCCACCAGTACATTCCCTTCAAGTCGTGATACATCTTATCTGATCCTGGATGAATAGCATATCTTGTTTTATGCCCTTCATCCATGACCAGCTTCCTTACTCCCTCGAGTTTTGGTAACCAAATTCTTCCCATGAAGTACCGACATCCATCTGGCTTGATTTCAAACTGCTTATCCATACCTCTCAAGGCTTCATCCAGTAGATTACTCTCCTTGACTGCTTCTTGTGCCTTGCGGACTTGAGACTTTAGGTTTGACTGTATAGTCATGACCAAAGCTTGGACTCTTAATGGCTTAACCCGTTCCTTTCGGCTTAGGGCATCAGCCACGACATTCGCCTTCCCCGGATGATAACGAATTTTGCAGTCATAGTCGCTAAGTAGTTCAACCCAACGACGTTGCCTCATATTTAACTCTTTCTGATTCAAAATATGCTGAAGGGTTTTATGGTCTGTGAACACCGTGCACTTAGTTCCATACAGGTAGTGCCTCCATATTTTGAGAGCAAACACCACTGCTCCAAGCTCTAAGTCATGAGTCGTATAGTTCACCTCGTGAATTTTGAGCTGTCGTGATGCGTAAGCAATGACTTTATCCCTTTGCATGAGCACACAACCTAATCCATTGTGTGAGGCATCACAGTAGACCACAAAATTTTCAGTCCCTTCAGGTAAGGACAGAATTGGTGCACTACACAATCTTTGCTTTAACTACTGAAACGCCTTTTCTTGCTCTTCACCCCAGATATATTTTACATCCTTCCGAGTCAACTCTGTTAGGGAACCTGCTATCTTTGAGAAGTTTTCAATAAATCGCCTATAATAACCGGCAAGTCCTAGAAATTGGAGGATTTCCGTGGGGGTTCTAGGAGTCGCCCAATTCTTTATGGCCTCGATTTTGATGGATCAACTTGGATTCCCCGGCTGTTGATCACATGTCCAAGGAATTTAACTTCTCGCAACCAAAATTCACATTTTGAAAATTTGGCGTATAACTGTTCCTTCTCTAACAACTCCAAGATCAGCTTGAGATGTAGTTCATGCTCCTCCTTATTTCTGGAATAGATGAGAATATCGTCTATGAACACTATTACAAATTTGTCTAGATACGGTTTACACACTCGATTCATGAGGTCCATGAATACGGCTGTTGCGTTGGTCAAACCGAATGGCATTACCTGGAATTCGTAATGTCCATAGCGAGTTCTGAATGCTGTCTTGGGAATGTCTTCTTCCCGAACCTTTACTTGATGATAACCGGATCGCAGATCAATCTTAGAGTAGAAGCTAGATCCTTGTAGTTGGTCAAACAGGTCGTCAATTCTGGGAAGAGGGTAGCGGTTCTTTACCGTTAACTTGTTTAGCTCTCGGTAGTCTATGCACATTCTGAAGGATCCGTCTTTCTTTTTAACGAACAAGACCGGAGCTCCCCAAGGTGAGGAACTTGGTCGAATGAATCCTTTATCCATCAACTCTTGTAATTGATTGGATAGTTCTTGCATTTCAGAAGGAGTGAGTCTATATGGGGCTCTTGCGACCGGTGCAGCTCCCGGAACCAAATCGATTTGAAACTTTACTTGCCTAGTTGGCGGAAGTCCAGGCAAATCTTCCGGGAAGACCTTCGGATAGTCACAAACCACTGGAATATCCTCGAGTCGCTTCTCCTCCGACTCTTTTTCTGCAATTTGTACCAGTATTGCATGGCAACCTTTCCTAAGGCACTTTAATGTTCTTAGGCCGGATATGACATTCAACTGTCGATTCTTTCTTTCCCCTTGGACTGTTAGGACCTACTTCCGCAGTTTATAAACTTGAAACAACTTATGATTCTTGTTGTTTATTCAAAGACTACTTGTATAAAAGTTATAAAAGTTATAAAACACCTATATATCACTTGTTTTCATAATGTTAACACTTTTATTATGTGTTCATATGTTCATAAACACATTTAAAGAAACAACTTAAAAACAAAACTAGAAATTTATAAACTTGAGTTTTGATGAAACTTGTTGTTGTTGGTGATTTTATATATTATGCAAGACTTATATAAACATAAATATAAGATGAAATAAGTTAGTATTTACTTACTTTGAAGTATTTAGAATATGATTTTGAGTAGAAGTTGAAATCCTTGCAAGATATGCACCAAAAACACTTGAATTTCTTGAAGAACACTTGAATGAAAAGATTTTTGATGTGTGTGTGTGTATAGATCCGGTTTTTAAAGGAGAAAAGAAGAGATTTTTGATGTTTGAAGTGTGGAAAAGAAGTGAGAAATGAGGCCTTATTTATAGGCAAAGTGTTTGGTCTTTCAAATGATGAAAGGCATGGAAAGTAGGAGGTTGTGTACACTTTTAAACAAAATGATTGTGTTTAAAGTAATATTAAAATATTTGAAGTCAAAATCTAATAAACACATGCCCTATAGGGTGTATTTGTATATTTTGTTTTGTATAAATGTATTTAGAAATGTATTCTTGTATTTCCCTTTTCTTGTAATTTCATAAATACTTTTGGGTGCATTGTTTTAATGAATTGTTTTAGTCTTGCATAATTAATGTTAAGTAATTGTATTAGTGTTTGATTAGTGTCACTAATCATAATTTAATTATGTACTTAGTTGAATTAATCCCTCATATCGTAAATTGATCAGATTAATTGATTTCCCGATTCATCGCACCGATGAATTCGATTCTAATTGAGTTGAATTTTCTAATAAACCTTGTTAATCACTTCATTAATTTCTAATGACCACTGTTTAGGTTATAATTGACTATTAAATGCAGATTAGGACATTGTTGCTAACCTGGTTTAGTGCCGGATGTTACAGTCTTCCCCTGTTAAGGGAATTTCGTCCCGAAATTTTATCTTGTTTCCTCAGAGCTCTTGTTACTTAAGAATAGAGGAGGGTATCTTTGCTTAAACTGGCCTTTGCATGCCTAAGTGAATCCTGGCCCATGTCTAAAATTCCATATGACCTTCAGGATGGGTATACGACGGTGCTTCCATCCTTTGACCTTACGGTCCATGATTTCTACCGGCTCTTTGATGAAGCAAAGTTTATAAGTCTTATCTAACAAACACTTCTTCAAATTCGATACGTGGAAGGTATTGTGCATGCTGATAAGCTCTGATGGTATCTATAAATGATAAGCTATTACTCCAATTCTTTTTAATACCTTGGATTGTCCTATGTTACAAGGATTCAGTTATCCTTGTTTTTCCCCAAATCGTATCACAGCCTTGCATGGCTAGACTTTCAGCGGTACTCGTTCTCCTAATTAGAACTCAAGGGATTTTCTCCCTACATCTGCATAACTTATTAAAAATCGCAGGCAACTTTTAGTCAGTTCCGTATCTGTACTATCCTTTCGGTAGTTTTGTGAATGATCTTAGCGCCAGTGATTTGGCTATCTTCTACTTTTTCCCAATAAATTGGCGATCGACACTTTCGCCTGTAGAGGGCCTCAAACGGAGCAGCTTTAATACTCGAGTGATAGCTATTGTAGTACGATAATTCCACTAAGGTAATTGAGTATCCATTTCATAGGCTCTTAATGTGTATTCTAGGGTTTCGATCGTTCTATTATTCTGACCATTGGTCTGAGGGTGATATGTGGTACTTCATGTCTTAGTTTGTATCCAAATCTTGTTGTAATAATTGCCAAAAACTTAGACGTAGATCTGCTATTCAATTCCGAAATGATTATAATAGGCACTCCGTGTCCGGAGACGACTTCCTTGAGGTACGTTTGCACTAGCTTATTCATCCTGGTGTTCTTCTTGATTGGTAGGAACGCGTGGATTTTGTTAGGTGGTCGACTATTACCCAAATGGTTTCTGATGGTTTATCTTAGCTTTGGAGCATGTTAGGAATTTTCTGACAGATGTGGCAATGTCATTCTTCATGATAGGCCACCCGTGTAGCTCCTTAAGGTCATGATACATTTTATCGGATCCGGGGTGAATGACATATCTTAATTTGTGTCCTTCATCCATAGCCAGCTTTCTTATTCCACCAAATAGAGTAATCAGATTCTATTCATGAAATATCGATTTTTATTAGCCCTTATCCTAAACTATTTATCCACTTGTACTCTTAACGGCTTGGCTCATTAGTTTTCCTCAGGTGAAAACAAATTTTCACGATTACAATTACTTATTAGTTCCATCCAATGGTACTACTTCGTATTCGACTCTTTCTGGTTCAAGATGTGTTGGAGGCTCTTATGGTCTGTGAATACAATACACTTCATACCGTACAACTAATGTCTTCAAGGATAAAGACTACTACTTCAAGATCCAGATCATGCGTTGTGTAAATCACCTAGTGAACCTTAAGTTTTCTTAAAGCATAAGCTATGACCCTATCTTTCTATATCAACCCATTGTGTGAAGCGTCACAGTAATCTATAAATTTCTTTCTTCTCTTGGATAAAATAAGCGCACTGCGCAGTTTGTGCTTTAATAACTGATATGATGTCTCCTGATTCTCTCCCCAATCATACATAATGTCCTTTCGGGTCAGTTCTGTTAGAGCTCCGGTGATCTTTGAGAAATTTTTGATAATTGCCTATAATAAGTGGCAAGTCTTAAGGACTATCGTATCTCTATGGGGGTTCTAAGAGTTGACCAATTCCTGATAGCCTCGATCTTTGCGGGGTCGACTTGGATCCATTTACTATTGATCACGTGACGGAGAAATCTTACCTATCTTAGCCAAAAGTCAAACTTAGAAAGCTTGGCATGTGGTTGTCCTTTCTTTAACAACTGTAGAATTAGTCTTAAATGTTTGCTCGTGCTCCTCCTTATGATGTCATTCACGAGGACAATCACGAATTTGACTAACTAAGGTTTGCACACCCGATTTATGAGGTCCATGAATGCTGTTAGGGCATTGGTTTATCCAAATGGCATTACTAGGAATTTATGATGATCGTAACAGGATCTGAAGACTGTCTTTGGAATATCTTCCTTGCGGACTTTAATTTGATGATAATCAGACCTCAGGTTGATCTTCGAATAGAAGCTTGATCCTAGGAGTTTGTCAAACAAGTCATTGATCCTTGTGAGCGGGTATCGGTTCTTTTAGTTTATTTAGCTCTCGATAATTGATGCACATCCCGAAAGTTCCCTTCTTCTCCTTTATGAACAAAACTGGAGCTCCTCCAAAGCGAGGAACTCGGTTTGATAAATCTTTTATCTAAGAGCTCCTACAGTTGGTTGGACGATTCATGCACTATTGATGGGCTAATCGGCCTGGTGCTCGAGCCACTGGTGTCGCACCTGATACTAGGCCGATTTTTGAATTTGACTTGCCTCGATGTTGGGAGTTCAGGTAAGTGTTTTGGAATTCGAGCCGCTTTTCCTTTAACTCCCTCTCTATCAATGCTTCAGGGTCCTAATGCTAGAGATGATGCTTACTTTGGTATTTCTTGCTTTGCGTTGGACAGTAAGGACCTTCTTATTGGCTAAAGGTATATGAACCTCTTCTTGTTGCACACTATTTCTACACGATTTTTCGATAGTCAATCCATGCCTATGACTACGTCAAAACTTCCCAGTTTGACGGGCATCAAGTCTGTTTTAAAGAGTTGGCCTACTAATTCTAAGGATCATCCTCGACTTATATTATTTGTCTTAAGCGTCTTACTGTCATCAACCTCAATAGCATAAGTAACACTTAATGGCGTAAGGATGGAATTTATCTGCATAGTGAACTAAGTGGATATAAAGCTCCTATCAGCACCGGTATCAAATAGTATAAATGCATTAGGGGTATCTAAGAGGATAAGTCTGTGGGTTTGAAATTTCTTAGGCAGATAGTCATAGCTACATATCATCATACACAGATTTATAGATAACTTAATTCTTCATTAAAGTGCTTGATACCTAATCTTTATACATGATATGGTGTGGATTTTCTAATAAGTTTTCAATCCTTACATACCTAAAGATACATCAGATAGTAAAAACTAGAGAAATACTATAGAATGATAGAAGGGTACTAAGTATGAGATGCCTCCGGGGTTTCCTCGTACTCCAGAGCGTTAAGTCGTTAGGTTAGTTCTACATTACGGGCTTTGCGCTCTGCTAGGTGCTGTCACAATTTGTCTATTCCGTCTTGTTGAATCGCTTGGGTGTTCTGGTTGTCCCAAGGTATATTGAGGGTTTGTATTGCCTCCTGCTTAATCATTGCAAAGATCTCACCGGCCTCTTGGTGGATTTTGTTGAAATTGGAGGTCGTTTCTGGCGGCCCTTGCCATTAACAGGGGCATCGTTTGTTACATAGGTTTCTGGGTAAGTGTCGGCACTTGAGAGGAAGATGGTGTTCCGACTTCAAACTGGTTTTGGATCCCTTCCTCGTTTCTCCACTCTTGAAGAGTGTGAGGCATCCATCCCCGCTGTCTTACGTTCACCTATCGTTACAGTTGCGGGCATGGCTTATGAGTAGGTACCGGGATAGACTCCCGTTGTGCTAGTCACACCCTTTTCCTAGGGGTGAACTTCCTTAATGGTCCATTGGGATGGATTCTGAATAGGGTGTAGGGTGGCATATGTGGTGGTGATGGTGGAGCAATTTGTGTTGTAGGGCCACAATTGCCCTCCTTGTGCTTTGACGAGTCCATTACATCGTCATTGATTTAGTCTGGGTGGTTTCCAGATCCAAAGTATGCCCCAGCGTCACGTTGGCTTCTATGTTCCATGGGTGAGAATTCATCCTCTGAGTCAAAGAGGATAATAACCATATTGTTCGACATGTTATTGTCATCAGGGTCCATATATGTGTTCACAGTTCTTGAAGAAAACTTAGTTTTGTAACAGTTATAGTCTCGGTACTGATGCAACCTAGTTCACTATAACTATGGCTCTGATACCAATCTGTCACACCCCGTTACCCCGGTTGGCAACGAAGCGTGACGTCGCGGAAGCGTAACCATAATCATAACGAACGACCACTATATGGACGTTTTTCAAAAATACATTGATTTAACTTCAAATATAAATATTGTTTTACATAACCAAAATACAGCGTAAGTAGTTCTTAAAATACTAAAATTTAAATTCACAATTTAGTTTATCCGGAAAGATGCAAGTAAATCTCCGAGTTTGAAACGATGCGACTCCAAAATGAACGGAAGCCTTGGAATACTTTCGATAAATGTGCATGTCTCAAACACCTAAAAATACATGCTAAAATACGTCAACAAATTGTTGGTGAGCTCATAGGTTTACGCGAAAAGACCAGTTGTATGGACATTATCAGATGAGTTGAATTTATAAAATCATAAATTCCGTGTATGTATTACATAAACCATCATGCAACTGAAGCTTAATTAAAATGAGTTTGCCCTGTGCAGTATCCCCGACTGTAATACCGTGTGTTGAATATATATGCACTCGCTGTTAGCCGACCCGAACTAACCCGAATGGGGGACACGACTCCCAATAGATCTATCCACAATATATTCGCGCTTGCAAATAAATGCAATTAACAGTTCATGATTTGAGGGCTGATGGATCCAAACATGTAATACATATAAGAAATAAACAGTTTTGATGTCCATATGAAAACAGTGCATGTATTTCCACCCTAAAAGATAGTGAAAATAGAGCTATGAAGACTCACCGAGCGTGTGATGGCAAAAACGAGCGTAAAATGCTTTTTAGCGTAAATGGATGGATGATGCACCGAGCGAGATTAATCGAGTCCTAAATGGTAATAAGGACTTAATATCTCTAATATATGATAATATATATATTTATAGATTTTTATGTCTTAAATCAACCAACATTACAAGTTTATAAATAAAACCCGCTTGAAACGTCAAGTTTATGTATATAATTTTCCAGCTTTTGCGGAGGTTTTTCGGCCTACTTTGAGGCTGTTTTTGACCAAGCTCCAAAACGTTTTAGGCTTTGGTTTTCTAGGACATTAAACTAATATATACAAAGGATTTTTAGAATCAAGAACGACCATTTTTCAAAATGTTTAGGTTAGTGAAAAAGCTTGTTAAAAACCCTATGTTGGCCATTTTTGAGCTGTCAAACTTCCGGTTTCCCAAATAATTTCTGGAGGTCTTAAACTCCAAAATAAATTATGAAAACTTCCAGATCTATAGTTAAGACATAGATCTAACATTTGAGACAAGAATGAACTCATTTCGTTAAGTTTTGAATTAGTTATGATTTTTTCAAAGTCGATATAAATTTTCTGCCGAAAATCCGCAGTTTATAAACTTGAAACAACTTATGATTCTTGTTGTTTATTCAAAGACTACTTGTATAAAAGTTATAAAACACCTATATATCACTTGTTTTCATAATGTTAATACTTTTATTATGTGTTCATATGTTCATAAACACATTTAAAGAAACAACTTGAAAACAAAACTAGAAATTTATAAACTTGAGTTTTGATGAAACTTGTTGTTGTTGGTGATTATATATATTATGCAAGACTTATATAAACATAAATATAAGATGAAATAAGTTAGTATTTACTTACTTTGAAGTATTTAGAATATGATTTTGAGTAGAAGTTGAAATCCTTGCAAGATATGCACCAAAAACACTTGAATTTCTTGAAGAACACTTGAAGAACACTTGAATGAAAAGATTTTTGATGTGTGTGTATAGATCCGGTTTTTAGAGGAGAAAAGAAGAGATTTTTGATGTTTGAAGTGTGGAAAAGAAGTGAGAAATGAGGCCTTATTTATAGGCAAAGTGTTTGGTCTTTCAAATGATGAAAGGCATGAAAAGTAGGAGGTTGTGTACACTTTTAAACAAAATGATTGTGTTTAAAGTAATATTAAAATATTTGAAGTCAAAATCTAATAAACACATGCCCTATAGGGTGTATTTATATATTTTTTTTGTATAAATGTATTTAGAAATGTATTCTTGTATTTCCCTTTTCTTGTAATTTCATAAATACTTTTGGGTGCATTGTTTTAATGAATTGTTTTAGTCTTGCATAATTAATGTTAAGTAATTGTATTAGTGTTAGATTAGTGTCACTAATCATAATTTAATTATGTACTTAGTTGAATTAATCCCTCATATCGTAAATTGATCGGATTAATTGATTTCCCGATTCATCGCACCGATGAATTCGATTCTAATTGAGTTGAATTTTCTAATAAACCTTCTTAATCACTTCATTAATTTCTAATGACCACTGATTAGGTTATAATTGGCTATTAAATGTAGATTAGGTCATTGTTGCTAACCTGGTTTAGTGTCGGATGTTACACACACTCTGCAAGATAGCGTCTTGACATGGTGGAACTCGTATACCCAGTCTGTGGGGATTGATGCAGCTTACCAACTCGCCTGGACCGAGTTAAAGCAAATGATGACTGACGAGTATTGCCCGAGAAATGAACTACAAAAGATGGAGTCAGAGTTCTGGAATCTGGCTATGAAAGGGACGGATGTAGCTGGGTACACCAACCGATTCCACGAACTAAGTATTCTGTGCCCACAGATGGTAACCCCTGAATATAAGAAAATTGAGCGTTACATTTGGGGACTCGCTCCTCAAATTCAAGGCAATGTCACTGCCTCCAACCCAACCACCATTCAGGATGCCATCAGAATGGCCAACATCCTTATGGATCAAGTGTCCCGGAGAATCGAAGCCAAGGCCGGGGAAAACAATAGGAAATGGGAGGACAAGTCTGGAAAGAATACGGGCTCACAATCCAAGAAGCCCGAAAACCATCAAGGCTTATGTAGCGGGAGTTGAGACGAGGAAGGGCTACACAGGTACAAAGCCTTTCTGCACCCAATGCACCTACCATCACAACAAGGGTCCCTGCCCAACCCCTTGTGGAAAATGCAAACGTCTTGGTCACTTGGCCAAGGACTGTAAATTTCGGTACCCCGGGTAACAATGGCGGCAATCAGAGAGGCTGGTATGAATGTGGAGCTGCCGGGCACTTCAGGAGTGAGTGCCCGAAGTTGAAGAATGGTGTAGTGCACCAATTCTTTCCTTACCTGAAGGGACGAAATTTTTTTAATTCAAACCAGTTAATCTTAGGTAGTGATTTTGATCCTGACAAGTGGTATCAGAGCCACAGGTTTTTCTTTGTTTTCAAAGTCAGAAACTTTCTTTTAAAATTTTTAATTTTCTGCAATGGAATTTGATAATAGCAGTAGTGGATCTAGGCAAGGACTCAAAGTGCCTATGCTCAAACCCACTGAGTTTGAGATGTGGAAACTCAGGTTTCAACAGCATATTCAATTTATTGATTATGCCATATGGGAAGATGTTGAATTTCCTCCTGTAGTTGATCCTGAACTTGATGCTGAGGGCAAACCCATAAAAACTCCTCCAAAAACTGAACTTGAAAGAAAGGCTAGAATGAATGAAGTGAAAGCTCTTACACTTCTACAGATAGCCATTCCTAATGCTTATCAACACCAGTTTAAAAAGTTTTACACTGCTCATTCTCTTTGGATTGCTTTAGAGAAAAGATTTGCTGGCAATGCTAGCACCAAGAGAAATCAAAAGGATCTTTTAAAACAGCAGTATGAGAACTTTTCTGGTGGCAAGAATGAAAACCTCACTCAAATATTTGATAGGTTTAACAAACTGATAGGTGAACTGGAGAGTGCCAAAGTCTGCTTGGATCAAGATGAAGTAAACAGAAAATTTCTTAGATCTCTTGGTGAAGAGTGGACAGTCTATGCTGCACATTGGAGAACCAAAGACACTCTTGATGAAATAGAGTTAGATGATCTTTACAACAGTTTGAGAGTGTTTGAAACTGAGATTGAAACTAAAAAGAAATCATTTTCTTACAATCATAACACTGCTCTACTGTCATCAGCATTATCTGATAAATCTAACTGTTGTGATTCCTTTTCAAGTGCTGATGGTAACTCTACTGAAGCTAATTATGAAGCTTTTGTTGCTAATGATGGACTGTTTGCTCTAAATGCTGAAGATTTAGAACAGATCCATCCAGATGATCTTGAAGAGATGGACTTGAAATGGCAGCATGCAATGTTGACTATGAGTGCTTAAAGGTTTCTGAAAAGAACTGGCAGATCCAACTTTCAAGCCAGACCAGAAGGGAAACCAGCATTTGATAAATCCAAAGTAGAATGCATTAAATGTCACAAGCTTGGCCACTTTGCCAGAGAATGCAGATCCCAAGGTCAACAGCCACCAAGACCCCAGTAAACTAATCAAGCTTCATCATCACAAGCACTTGTCTCTCAAGAAGACAATGTGTTTGACTGGAGTGATCAGACAGAGGAAGAGTTTCAAAATCAAGCTCTAATGGTAGAAACATAAAATGTCACCTCGACTGAATTACCATCTGAGGTAAATGCTAAACTTTGCTCTCAAACATGCAAAAATATGGTTATAAAGTACAGAGATAATAATGAGAGCATGAGCAAAACTCTAGCTAAGATGGAAGAAAGGAGATATGAGTACATGCAGGCCATAGAAGATCTTGAAAAACAGATCAATGACTATAAGGATAATGAGATTCAAATGGGACATTATAGAATATATCATGAGTGGGAGAAAAAGGAGCTGAATAAGAAAATAGAGTCAATAACTAAGAAATTAGATGAGGCTGAATAGAAGGTGTTAGATGCTAATAAGAAACTAGAATATGTTAATATAGATCTAGGAAACTTCAAATTGGCAAATCAAAAGCTGGAACACCTAATGGAAGTTCAATTTAAAGATAGGGTGAAATCTCAGCTCAATCCCAAAGAAGGTATTGGATACAGAGCCACTCCACCTCCATAAAACAACAAATACATTCATCCAATGAGTGAAGTTGCTGATAGGCTTGTTAATGAACCATTAGATGAGTCTATGACCACTGTAGATCCTGTCATTGAAACCAGTGCTGATTCTAAAGAAGATCTAATTAAAAATGAAGACTGTGAGTGCAAAGAAGTTGAGCAAGGACACAAAACAATGAGTGTACCTATAGCAGCCCCAAACCCCAGTAAGAAAGGAAAAGAGAAGATGAGTGTATGCCATGGTGCTCCCCAGGTTTCTGTACCTTCTAACTGTAACACTGCATCTTCCTCAAAAGGTAATAAAAAGGGTAAGACTGTTCCAATCTGCACATGCCAAAAGCATGGTGTCCAAAAGTTTCCCAAACAACAGCAGGTAAGGGGAAATCAAAGGAACAAGAACCAGTTATGGTCTGATAAAACTGGTTCTCAAATCAAAACAGTCAAAAGATGTCTCCATTGTGGCAGGAAAAACCATTTGGCCAGACATTGCTTGTACAAACCATCTGTTGCAAAACAAACTGTGGTTTAGAAACATGCATTTGTTAAAAATACTAAAAATCTTAAGGTCAAACCACCTGTTGCACCAGTTCCAAAGAAAACAGTTGATCACAGGTTCTCAAAAAAAAAAAAAAAAAACAGTCCACACACCAAAAACAAGTTTTAGCAAAGCCAAAATCAAAGTTTAAACAGATATGGTGTGTTAAAGGCAAAAACTCAGGTGAAACTGTGGATACAAATGTTGAAACTGCCAAGGCTAAAGTTGAAACTGTTAGTGCAAATTCTGAAGCTGTTAGCACTGCAGACTCAGCTCAGACTGCTAGGCTCAAAACTAGGACTAGTAATGGATCATCTGAGACTTTTACTGCAAAGGATGGACAAAACACCTGGATACCTCATGTGATAACTAAATACTCTCCACAGATTCCATCAGTGGATCTCACTAAGTATAAGAAGTCAAAGACAGTGTTTAGTTATGTCAATGTACAAGGACAACCCAAAACCAACTTGGTTTGGGTTTACTCCACTACTAACTAAGCTTTTATTTGTGCAGGGCACCCACAGGTCACAACATAAAACAAGATGGCATTTGGACAGTGGATGCTCTAGGCACATGACAGGCAACTCTGATTGCTTGTCAAACTTCAAAGGCTTTGAAGGTGGGTTTGTTGCATTTGGAGGAAATTCCAAGGGAGGTAAGGTAACAGGTAAAGGTACTGTCAAAGCAGGCAATATGCTTTTCAATGATGTTTTATATGTTGAACAGCTGAAGTACAATTTATTGAGTGTGTCTCAAATCTGTGATAAACAAAATATTGTTGTATTCACAAATTCTGAGTGCATTGTTCTTTCAAAAGATTTTAAAATACCTGAAAATCTTATTTTACTTAGAACACCAAGAAAGGACAATGTCTACTGTTT
The DNA here is from genome assembly GCA_020465985.1 of Centrapalus pauciflorus. Taxonomy (NCBI): domain Eukaryota; kingdom Viridiplantae; phylum Streptophyta; class Magnoliopsida; order Asterales; family Asteraceae; genus Centrapalus; species Centrapalus pauciflorus. The sequence continues at coordinate 59,016 of JAANYP010007455.1, forward strand.
GGACACAGATCTTTTATCCGAATCAAGTACTTTAAGTTGTTTGATATCTAAAGCAACATCAAATTAGTCTGCTCTTTGGCACAGAAGGATGAGTCACATGAACTTCAAATCTATGAATGTGCTGGTCAAAAAGAATTTGGTAAGAGGTTTACCATAAAAGAAGTTCATATGTGATGATCATTGTGTAGCATGCCTTAAAGGCAAGCAACACAAAACTTCTCATAAGGCCAAGGAAGTAAATTCAATCTCATCAGCTCTTCATCTTATTCATATGGATCTCTTTGGTCCAACATCTGTTTTGAGTTTGAATAAAAGGGCTTACTGTTTAGTCATTGTTGATGATTTCACCAGATTCACATGGGTATACTTTCTTAGGACTAAAGATGAAACTGCTGAGCTAGTTAAATCATTTATTCTTAAGATAGAAAACCAATCCAACTTAAAAGTTAAGGTGATTAGATTAGACAATGGGACTGAGTTTAAAAACCATATCCTAAACAGTTTCTGTGAGTCTAATGGTATTTCTAGGCAATATAGTGCACCAAGAATACCACAGCAAAATGGTGTAGCTGAAAGAAAGAACAGAACTTTAATTGAGGCTGCTAGAACCATGCTAGCTGATTCCAAACTGCCAATGACCTTTTGGGCAGAAGCAGTCAATACAACTTGTTATGTTCTGAATAGGGTTCAGGTTGTTCAATCACAAGGGAAAACTCCATATGAGTTATTCCATCATAGAGTCCCCTTAATAGCATTTCTAAAGTATTTTGGCTGTTCATGCACCATTCTTCACACTAAGACTGACCTAGGAAAGTTTGAAAGTAAGGCTGAAGAAGGTTTCTTTGTAGAATACTCCACACAAAGCAAAGCCTATAGAGTATATAATAGTGTGTCTAAAACCATTGAAGAGAGTGTCAATGTTGAATTTAATGAAAACACTGCAAATGTTAAAGTTACAGGTCCTGATTGGTTGTTTGATCTAGATTCACTAACTAATTCTCTGAGCTTTGTTGAGTATAATGCAGAAACTGATGATAACAGGGTTGAAGCTGCCAACACATATTCTCATGCTGGTAGCACAAATGATCAAGCTGTTGGCACAAGGTTTCAGACTGTTGAAGATTCTGGTCAATGGGATGAGTATACGGTCATACCACTTCTATCTTGTGACCCACCATGGGTACTGGATACACAATATGATTCAAATCCAAACTATGAAGTGCCAATCCCAAGTCCTGAGGGAACAACTCCATCACAAAGGGAAACAGTCCCAGATTCCAGTCAAGCTGTTCCTTAAGCTGAACCATCAAGTGGTCCTGATGGAGATGATATAAATCTAGGAACTTCCTTCCAAATAGAAAGAGAACCAACACTTAGAGTTCACAAGTATCATCCTCTCAATCAGATAATGGGTGATCCACGCACTCCTGTGCAGACAAGGACAATGGTTCACAAAGAATCTACTGATGTTGAATCAGCAGTTCCAGAATTCAGTCTAGCTGCCAATGATTATGCCTGTTTCATGTCACAATTAGAACCTAAAAAGGCATCAGATGCTTTGAAAGATCCATCTTGGATTGAGGCAATGCAGGAATAACTACTACAATTCAAGATTCAGAATGTATGGACTCTAGTTGATCTTCCTAAAGGCAAAAGAGAAATTGGTACAAGATGGGTTTTCAGAAACAAGAAGGATGAGAGAGGGATAGTCATCAAGAACAAAGTAAGATTGGTAGCACAGGGATACACTCAAGAAGAAGGAATAGAGTATGATGATGTCTTTGCTCCAGTGGCAAAAATTGAGGCCATCAGACTGTTCCTAGCCTATGCAAGCTTCAAAGGGTTTAAAGTGTATCAGATGGATGTGAAGTCTGCTATCTTGTATGGCACATTTTAAGAAGAGGTCTATGTGTGTCAATCTCATGGATTTGAGGACTACAAGTATCCAGACAGAGTCTACAAATTAGACAAAGCTCTATATGGACTCCACCAGGCCCCTAGAGCATGGTATGACACTCTGTCATCATACCTTCTACAGAATAGATTCAAGAGAGGTACACTGGACAAAACTTTGTTCACAAAGTCCATCAAATCTGAGATTCTGCTTGTTCAGATGTACGTTGATGATATTACTTTGGGTCTACAAATGACAGTCTGTGCAAAGAGTTTGAGGCATTAATGCACAAAAAGTTTCAAATGAGTTCAATGGGGGAACTCACCTTCTTTCTAGGATTGCAGGTCAAGCGGATTCCTACAGGGCTCTTTATAAGTCAATCAAAATATGTTAAAGACATACTGGAAAAGTTTGGTTACAAAGATACCAAAGTTGCTAGTACTCCAATGGACACTCACAAGCAGCTTGATGCAGACAAAGATGGAGTAGATGTGGACATTCACCTATACAGATCCTTGATAGGTTCACTTATGTATCTCACATCTTCTAGACCTGATATAGTGTTTGCTGTTTGTGTTTGTGACAGGTTTCAATGTGCTCCAAAGGACTCACACCTATTTGCTGTTAAGAGAATCTTTAGATATCTTAAAGGCCAACCACATTTGGGCCTCTGGTATCCTAAAGACTCTCCTCTTGAACTAACAGCCTATTCTGACAGTGATTATGGAGGATGCAACATTGGCAGAAAGTCCACAACTGGTGGATGTCAATATCTAGGAGCAAGACTGGTCTCTTGGCAGTGCAAAAAGCAAACAACTGTTTCCACCTCATCTACTGAAGCTGAACATGTAGCAGTTGCAAGCTGCTGTTCTCAAGTAATGTGGATTCAGAATCAACTGAGAGACTATGGTATGAATTTCCTATCCACTCCTATTTACATTGACAACTCAAGTGCAATCAGCATTGTACAAAATCCAGTGAAATTTCCCAAAACCAAGCATATAGACATCAGATTTCATTTTATAAGGGACTGTAATGAGAAGAAATTAATCCAAGTTACCAAAATTCACACTGATGATCAGTTAGCTGATCTATTTACAAAACCATTTGATGTAGGAAGATTCACCTTCCTTGTATCAAATATTGGCATGGTTAATATGGATTAATTTGTTTTTCATCATTCTTTCTTATTTTATGCAAATTATATCTATTTCATATGCTTGTTTAAGGGGGAGACACTGTTTCATTCAAATTTGCTTATTTTTCAACTAACAACTTGAGTCTTTTCTCAAGCTGCTAGTTCATTTTCTCGGACTGCTAGTTGTTTCACTTGATCTGTCAAAGTGTGCAGGGTAATTTGGTAACTTCCATAAGTGTGTGTGTGGGATTAGATATTTTTGAAACCTTTAGAGGTCCCAGTTTCGTTGAATTGCAACTACCAGTTGCAAAATATCTTCCACGACCTTTTCTTTTCTATCTGAGCGATTCACACACACTTCTCTGAAACCCTAAAATCATCGATTGATCATCAATGGAGTTTTTCAAAGAACATAACTGTCTCCCCTATTCTCTCAAACACGTTGACCTTCAACCATTCCACGACATGATGGACTTCCTTCGAAGTTCCCATATTCATCATGCTCTCACCATAAACCCCACAATATACATATCTCATATAGAGAAATTTTGGATACATGCCTCTGTCCAAACCATAAATGGAGTCACTTCTTTGACAACCAAGATAGATGGAACCACTGTCTCCATCACTGAGGACATCATACGCCAACACTTGCATCTTCTAGATGCCACAGGTATAACTGATCTTTCTCTTACTGCCTTACATGAAGGCCTTTTTGCTATAGGGTATAGGGGCCCAACTGATTCTTATACGTTCTTTAAAACTCATTTTGCCCCTAAGTGGAAATATCTCGTACATATTATTCAACAATGCATGAGCCTAAAAGAACTGGTTGGTCAAAATTTTCCTCAAACATAGCCGCTGTCTTAGTGTGTTTATCTACAGGCCAACAGTTCAATTTTTCTAATATGATTTTTCAGGGTATGTTAAGGCATCATGCCCTATTACATGGGAAATTTTTGATGTATCCTAGATTTTTGGCTGAAATTATTGCAAGAACTTGCAGTAATTTCAATGTACATAAAAGGATTCATGTTTCCTATAGGCACTCTTTACCAACAATAAAACGTCTTCTAAAAACAAGTGCCAATTTTTTGAGTGTAGATGTCCCTTTGCCCTCTGTAATGTTGGGCATCAATCCACTAAACAGAGGAGAGGGTCCTGAGCAGGCTCAGCCTAACATCATCGCTTCACCCCCAGGACCCCAACCCACTCCTCATGATACAAATAATCCTTCTGCTCCTTCTATCAAACCCACATCCCCACTTACAACATACAAAAGAAAAAGGGTTTCAGGAGCTCCTTCCTCCTCAGCCCAAACACAAGAGCCAATTGTCCCTGTGCAGGAGGACACTCATGCACAGAATATCCAAAGGGCACCCACTGAGGACACTCCCATCCTCAATTTGGAGGTGGACATCCCAGAGGATGTCCATATGGGTTCTGTGGCTGACACTACTGCTGTTTCTGCACAAGAGGCACATGACAGTGTCAACATCATTAAGACCACACCCATGGCAACAAAGGGTGTGCAAGCACCTTCTGGAAGTCACCAGAACCAAGAACAGAGGGGCCCAGAGGTTTCTACTTCTGGAATTCCTGCCAGTGATATATCACAAACACCACACACTTTTGTTGATCTTGAGGCTAGTCTGCAACTTATGTTATTAACGGATCCTCAGCTGAAACGTGTTGTGGCAGTATTGGAATATAATCAGTCCATTATTGCTACACAGGGGGCCCAAATCAGAGTACTTCAACAGAAAGTAGCAATTCATAATGAGAGAATGGATTATTTTCATAAGGGGTTCACCCTCTGTGGAAATAAGATCATTTAACTTGAGAAGGTGATTCGAACCCTAATGGCAAAGGTTGTAGGTCCTCCTAACCAAACCAATGCATCCAAAAAGGGGGAGAATCAGGAGATCCCCAGTTAAGTCCAAGCAGCTCCAGCTCATCCTCCAACAGTCCAAGATTCTAGGATAATAGTCCCAACAGCTACTCAAGCTGTTAGCCTAGAAACTGAAGCTGCTCCCATAAGAACAACAGGAGTTGTTATCCGAGAAGGCAACCAAGCCCCTGTAAGTAAAGTCCAAGCCACAACTTCTGCCACCAAGGATAAGGCCAAGGGCATCCTCATAGAATCTCCAAAGCACAAGTTTTCATCCAGAGATGCCCAGGTTGCCCATGATGCTGAATTTGCTAGACGGTTAGCAGAGGAACAAGATGAACTTCTGAACTAGCAAACCCATGCTCCAATGCAAGATGATGAAACCTTAGGTGATTACCTAAGAGGGTTTGTGGTTAAGCAGAATGAGAAGAAAAGGAAAATGCCAACTGGGCATTCAAAGGCAGAGCACAGAAGGTTTTTTTATCAATTTTGCCTATTCAGCTGGAATTCCAAAGAAGATGGCTCAGTCCATGAATACAGAGAGGCTGCAAGAAATTCATGATAAGGAGATGGAAAAACGAAAAATAGCCAAAGTCTCTCCTCAAGTCCAAAGCCAACAGGAACCAAGTCAAGCTGGTGTCAGTGATCCTTCTCCACCTGTTCAAGCTGTTGCTACTAATCCTCAAACAGAAACAATCTTTCAAGCAAATCTTGATCAGGTGAAAAGGGTGCTGTTTGAACACCAACTTCAGAAGGTAATGGAGATTGAAAAGACCCTCGACCAACATGACTTCTCAAAACCTCCTATTACATACTGGTATGCTAAGTCAATGGATGACATTGACTTAAAATATCATTTTGTAGTCAGAAGAGAAGCTGGTCCTGAGGAAGAATATAAGAGTTTAATGCACATAGTGCAAGGGATGACCAGAGATGAGCTTACCAGAATGCATCATGTTGGGTCTGTGAGTCAAGTCAGGTCTTCACTTCCACAAGTCAAACAAGCTATCAAAGATTTAAAAAGCATTTTTGATCCAGAGTCAATCAGAAAGGATATAGAAGATGCCAAGGAGATGAAGATTGCACAAGTTGATCTGTATGTGAAATCAAAGACATACAGACTCAAATTTGCAAATGGATCCAGCATGTTCTTCAATTTTAAATTCTTTGATCTTCCAAGGGCATGGCTAGTACAAATGAGCTCAATGAAGATATACTGTGATAGAGAGGAATTGAAAAGAGAATTTTTGAAGGCAGTTAATCAGAAACATTCAAAATATTAAGTTTTTGGATGCCTTAGTTTGTAGATAACAGTTTTACTTTGTTTTATTTCCTTATTTGTATAGAAACTTAAAGTCTTGTGCAAAGAATTTAAGTTAGGGGGAGATTGTTGGGAAATATTCTAAGTATGTCAAGCTGTTAGTTAGATTTCTCAAACTGTTAGTAGATTTTCTGTGTAAGTACAAAGTTCAAGCTGTTAGTTGAAGAAGTTCGAGCTGCTAGTTCAAAAGTTCAAGCTGCCAGTGTTCAAACTCAAGCTGCTCAACATATAAACTTCAAGCTGCTCAACAGCTCAATAAACAGAAAGTGTTGATATTCAGGAAAAGATATATTTTGAAGATTCAAGTATATCTACTATCAGAGAAATCAGAGTTTATCAAGGAAACAAATCAGAAAGCAATATATATACATAGAATAGGTTTTTCTATTGTAAGTCTGCACGTACAAGTTTATTCAGTTGTAATTTGTCTTTCTGATTAAGTTTTCATTAGCCTCTAAGGTTGTAAAACCCTAAGAACAATCTGTGTTCTTCATCTAATCAAACAGATTAGAGGTGATTGTAATCATTGAGTTTGGCAATACAAATGAATTTTGATTATTGATTGTGTTTATGTGATTACTTGTCTTGAAAGTTTTTCTTAAAACAATTAAGTGTTATTCCGCAAACTTCTTAATTGGACTTTGATTCAATACAAGGTTATTGGTTTATACTCAGATTAATTCAAACCAGTTAATCTTAGGTAGTGATTTTGATCCTGACAGATAAGCCAAAAGATGGAACTGGTAGTACAATTTCTGAAGCTACTAGCACTTTGAACCCAGTTCCAGCTGCTCAGTCTAAAACTGGAACTGGTAGTGGATCTTCTGAGACTGTTAAAGAAAAGATGGGAAAGAACACTTGGATACCTCATGTCATAACTAAATACTCTTCACAGAATCCACCAGTGGATCTCACTAAGTTTAAAAATACACAAACGTTATTTAGTTATGTCAATGCACAAGGACAACCCAAAACCAATTTGGTTTGGGTTTACTCCACTACTAACTAAGCTTTTTCTGTGCAGGGCAACCACAAGACCCAACATAAGACAAGATGGCATATGGACAGTGGATGCTCTAGGCACATGACAGACAACTCTGAATGCTTGTCAAATTTCAAAAGCTTTGAAGGAGGGTTTGTTGCATTTGGTGGAAATTCCAAGGGAGTTAAGGTAACAAGTAAGGGTACTGTCAAAGCATGCAATATGTTCTTCAATGATGTTTTTTATGTTGAACAGCTGAAGTACAATTTACTAAGTGTGTCTCAAATCTGTGACAAACAAAATATTGTTTTTATTCACAGACTCTGAGTGCATTATCCTTTCAAAAGATTTTAAAATACCTGAAAATCTAGTTTTACTCAGAACACCAAGAAAGGACAATGTCTACTGTTTAGACACAGATCTTTTTATCCAAATCAAATACTTTAAGCTGTTTGATATCCAAAGCATCATCAAATGAGTCTACTCTTTGGCACAGAAGGATGTGTCACATGAACTTCAAATCCATGAATGTTTTAGTCAAAAAGAACTTGGTAAGATGTTTACCACAAAAGGAGTTCATATGTGATGATCATTGTGTAGCATGTCTCAAAGGAAAGCAACACAAAACTTCTCATAAGGCCAAAGAAGTAAATTCAATCTCATTGGCTCTTCATCTTATTCATATGGATCTTTTTGTTCTAAAATCTGTTTTGAGTTTGAATAAAAGAGCTTACTGTTTAGTCATTGTTGATGATTTCACCAGGTTTACATGGGTTTACTTTCTTAGGACTAAGGATGAAACTGCTGAGCTAGTCAAATCTTTTATTCTTAGGATTGAAAACCAATCAAATTTAAAAGTTAAGGTGATCAGGTCAGACAATGTAACTGAGTTTAAAAATCATATCCTAAATAGTTTTTGTGAGTCTAAAGGCATTGCAAGGCAATATAGTGCACCTATGTCACACCCCGTTACCCCGGTTGGTAACGAAGCGTGACGTCGCGGAAGCGTAACCATAATCACCTTGAACGACCACTATATGGACGTTTTCAAAAATACATCGATATAACTTTAAAAGATAGAAATGTTTTACATAACCCGAAAATGATAAAGAGTAGTTCGCAAGATACAGAGATTTAAATACATAATTAAATTATCCAAAATAATGCAATTAAATCTCCGACGGTTTGAAAATGTGTGCGACTCCTTAAGTGCGGAAGCTTGAAAAATACTTCGGATGTGATGAACTTGCCTTAATTTCCTGAAAATAATGCTAAAATACGTCAACAAAAATTGTTGGTGAGCTCATAGGTTTACATGAAATTCTTACATGTATGAACAACAATAGTAGAGTTTGAATTTATAAAAGAGAAAATTACTCCGTTGGTCCTTTATGTTTACACAGTATGACTGGTTTAGTCCTTTAACATTTAAAATTACTCCAACGGTACTTTAAATGAAACTTTTGCACACCATTGGTCCTTTAATCAAACGGACGTTTGTGTTCAACGTTAAATGTATGAGAGAGGAGGGCAAATTAGTCTTTTTATGTGAGGCGCCTATGTCATCTTCTTCCTTTTTAGTAATCTGTGAGGCGCCTATGTCTTCTTCCTCCCTTCATCAGCTTTTTTCCATTACCTCCATTTCTTCTTAAAACCCTAACCGAACCGAAGAGCAATCACAAAAGAGATGGTGTTTTGTTTCTGCGGTAGAAATGCTATAATTCGCACATCATGGACGTCTCAAAATCCAGGAAGAAGGTTCTACACGTGTCCCGAAGAGGTAAGAGTTTTGTGGGTTCCTTCTTGAATGGACGTCTCAAAATCTTGAATGTCCCATTTCTACGCATTTCTACGCATTTCTAAGAGTTTGTTTTTCAATTTTCATCAGGGATCAAACTGTAGGTTTATAGGCTGGTTTGATCCAGTAATGTGTCGACGATCAATGGAGATTATTCCTGGATTATTGAAGTCGAAGAACAACCTCGAAACCAAACTGAAGGTTGTTGAAGAACAAGCAAGAAGATTGAAGATGTACCTGCTACTTAGTTGGATAGGGTTTGCTTTTTTTACGGTTTGGTTAATGTGAAATTGTTCTCTGTAATGTGTTGGATTGTAAGGTTAATGTAGGTGTTCATGGTAATGTAGGTGATGATGTGTTGGATTGTAAGGTTATCTATATTTTATCTTTAATGAATATTTTGAGTTTTTGATGAATCAAACTTGTTTATTTTGTTTCTGTAATAAAACCTTTAATGAAAGTGAAACCAAGTTGAGTATAACAAATAATGAAATTGAAACCAAATCTGGATGAAAAAGCCAAATCCATTCTTACATGTTCTCCAAGTTGAGTATAACCATAACCAATAATGAAATTAAAACCAAATCTGGATGCAAAACACAAATCCATTCTTACACAAATCTGAAATTGAAACCAAGTTGAGTATAGCCATACCCAATGTTTACAAAAAAGCAGAAACTTAACATCCAAAGTTTACAAATCCATTAACCATACATAGTCATCCAAAGTTGAATCCAAAAGTTTAAAACATAACAAAAAACAGAAGTTAATGCATTCATCCTTTCCTTGCAGTTGCTGATTTGCTTGCTTTGTTTGATTCCTTGACATTTCCTTGACCTTTGCATGTCCTCTGGTTATGTCCTTCTTTCCCACACTTGGCACATGTCACGGTTCCATGTTTCTTTGACAATCTTGAACCTGATGTAGTCTCTTCATTTGCAGACTTTCTTCTTTTTTTCTTTGGTCTGCCCACTTGTGTGTGGTGTAAAGGGGGTAGGAGGATTGTTGGAACATTTGACTTAGACCACATTGAAATTCCGTTGATGGGGTTGACCTTGAAGCTATATACACGTTTCCAATTATCTAACCTATATATTGGGTTTACCCATTCTTCTGGCACTCCTTCATGTTCTCCATTTTGTCCCATGTTCCAATGAGCAGCAACAACATGTTTGCATGGAATTCCTGTGATCTCCCATTTCCTACAAGTGCAAGTCTTTTGTTTGACATCAACAACACACTGATCCCCCCCAAATGGACCACTGACTTGAAATTTATCACCCCCATTCCATAAAGCAGTATACTGTCCAGCCTCTTTTTTAATTGAGTCAAACAATCTAGTAGCAGATGGTGTCAAAGGTCCTTAACATTTGTCAATGACTTGTAATACATTAACAATTCTTTTCATGAGGTATTCTCTAATATATTCCAATGCTGTAATAATAGGCTTGTCCCTAGCATCTACAAGTTGCCTATTAAATACCTCACATAAGTTGTTTAACAACACATCAGTTTGTGCTCTACCTGCAAGTATATTAAAATTAAGAAAATACATAAACAAATTGCAATGGAACATAATATATAAGTAAATAGTATGTAGGGCAGTGTTTGTTACCAGAAAAATGAGCTCTACTCCAGTGTTTTGGTGGTATATTTGACAACCACAAAAAGGCATCTTGATTTAAATCTTTCAACTCATCCATTGCATGTTGAAATCCTTGCACAGTTGTTGCACTTGCACATTTCCACAGCAAGTTCTTGTAGGCTTGGCCCCTCCACTTGCCCTTCATGTTCTCATGTATATGTCTTAGACAAAATCTATGTTCTGCACTAGGGAAAACAGATTCTAAAGCTTGAAGAATACCCTGTTACACAAGAATCATGTTAGTTATATTATCCAAATCAGGTTACATGTTTAATACAAAAATTAATGACATATTTACCTTTTGCCTATCACTGATGAATGTAAAGTTTGAGTTCACTGCTAGATCCAGGTCATCACCAAGGCAAGTCAAAAACCATGTCCATGAGTCTCTGGTTTCAGCTTCCACAATGGCATAACAAACAGGATAAATTCCATTGTTTGGGTCCACACTGACTGCTGTTAACACTTGGCCTGGAAATGGGCCCTTCATAAATGCCCCATCTAAACCAAGCAGATCCCTACCAGCTGCTTTGAACCCATTCTTTAAGGCACCCAAACAAACATAGATCCTCTTAAAGACTCTTGTTTCCATATTTGGATCTGTCACAGGTTGTACCTCTATCTTAACTGTTGTTCCTGGGTTTGTGGTCATGAGTTCTTGCACATAATCTCTCAATAAAGCATATTGTTGAGTATAATCTCCTTGTAGTTGCCCCTTAGCTTTCCTCTTTGCCCTGAATGCTTTCATTCTGGAAATGCCTATTTCAAACTTCTTCTGCATTTGATCTTGAATTGCTTTAACAGGTATGTCTGGATTACCTTCTACTTGATCCACAATTTCTTTTGAAAGAAACTCATAAGTACAAGCTTTTATAGATCTTGACTGGAGGCATTTGTGGTCATCAATTAATGTTTTGACCAACCATGTCTCACTGCCCTTCAATTTGGAAACAAGAAGTACCCAAGGGCATAAAAAAGCATCCGGATTTGTCTTTTTCCCCCTACCACCAACATTTTTCACTTTTGGTCCTTTGTCATTGGGACCACTCATTTGTTTTGCCCCACTCCCACCTACATCAGATTTACCTTTTTCTTTGTCATTGAGACCACTCATTTCCTTGTTAAAAGATAGTAACTTGCCCTCACAAACAACTCTAATCCTTTCCTTATCATTCTTTACAATCTTTAGTTGTCTTCTACTTTCAATTGAATGTTTTTTTATCATCTCTTTCACTTCAGATGCACTACCAAAGCTCTGCCCTACATGAAAACTATGTTTAAAGATTTCACCATCACTGTTTTTCTGTTTATTCTTGTGCATGCTTTTCAATAACCTCCTCCTAGCCTTCTTCACTGTATCTTCACTGTCATCACTTGCACTTGAAAATGAATCATCATTAACAACATCCATATCAGCCCCATATTCATCATCTATTGAAACATTGCAATCAACTTCAACATCCTTGTCTACATGTAACTGAAAATGTGACATGTCAACTGCAATCTCATCTAGAAGGTGCTCATCATCTACTATATAATCACTATCTTCACTCTCACTGTTCTCCTCACCAACTTCAGATTCAACATGTTTTTTCCCTTTATCAACAATGGATTCATTATCATGTAAAATTTCATCCAACTGGGAATTGAAAAAAGGATCAAAGTCTAACAAATCATCAACGTTAACTGGAATACTATGACTTTGATGTTCAATTTGACTTTCTGCTTCAAAATCAATTGGATATTCACTCTCATGAGCAATCTGACTTTCTTGTTGATTATGATCAACCATATGTTCACTTTGAAGTTCAAATTGACTTTCAGGTTGAAAATCAATTGCATGTTCACTTTGATGTTCAATCTCACTTTCTTGTTGATTATGATCAACTCTCTGTTCACTTTGATGTTCAATCTGTCTTTCTTGTTGATTATCATCATCTCTCTGTTCACTTTCAGGTTCAATCTGACATTCTTGTTGAGTATCATCAACTCTCAGTTCACTTTCATGATGAACTTGACTATCCAGTTGATTATCATCAACTCTCTGTTCACTTTCATGATGAACTTGACTATCCAGTTGATTATAAATTATCTGTTCACTTTCATGTTCATCATACCATTCTAACATTAACCTCCTACTAGAAGTAGGTTTTTCCTTGCCTGAAGTAGTTATTTCCTTGCCTTTATGATTTCCATTTGTATCCTCTTCAATTTCATTGATTATTACCTTTGATGGTGAAGTAAAATACGTGTGAACCCTAGTAGCCCAATGTTCAGTATAAACACAAATCAATTTCTTCACAGGTACATGTTTAAACAAGTTACACACATCAGAATCATTACCTAAAGCTTGAAGACCAAAGTCTAAATCAGAGTCTGGAACTTGAAAATGGTAATACATTTTCAAGTCCTCATCAATATACCCTAAGTCTCGCATAACAGAGTCAATTTCATGAACCGAAAATAAATCCATATCCACCAAGTCTATATAGTCGATTTTACCACCCACATACCTCCTTCCTGGAAATCCCGTGAAAATCCCACCATGGTGAAGCTTTATAGAAAACAAGTTTGGATGCCCTACTGTAACAAACAAAAAAATAAACAAGATTATTACACCATTGTTCAACTTCAAGCAATGGAGTACATCAAAGTAAAAAGAAACTTACAATAGAGGACATCAGTGTCATAGATTTCACCCCTACGTCGGATTCTGTAGTTTGAAGACACCATTTCTCTGAAGATTGGGGGAAGATGGTTTAAGATTAACGGCAGTATGAACGTCGAAGATGGTTTCCGATTAAGGGTATGAAGAACGTCGAAGATGGGTTCCTTAAGCGGGTAATAGTATGATTAAATTAGGCGCCTCACATAAAAATACTAATTTGCCCTCCTCTCTCATACATTTAACGTTGAACACAAACGTCCGTTTGATTAAAGGACCAATGGTGTGCAAAAGTTTCATTTAAAGTACCGTTGGAGTAATTTTAAATGTTAAAGGACTAAACCAGTCATACTGTGTAAACATATAGGACCAACGGAGTAATTTTCTCTTTATAAAATCATAAATTCCATGTTTTGTATTACATATAAACCATCATGCAACCGAAAGCTTAATTAAAATGAGTTTGCCCTGTGCAGTATCCCCGACTGTAATACCGTATGTTGAATATATATGCACTCGCTGTTAGCCGACCCGAACTAACCCGAATGGGGGACATGACTCCCAATAGGTGTATCCACAATATATTCGCGCTTACAAATAAATGCAATTAACGGTTCATGATATATGGGCTGATGGAACCACATGTGTAATACATAATAGAAATGAAGATGTTTTCGTGTCCATATAAAAATGAAGCATGTATTTCATCCCAAAAACATAACAGTGTGAAAATAGGGGCTATGAGAACTCATCGAGATTGCGATGGCAAAAACGAGCGTAAAAAGCTATTTAGCGTAAATGGATGGATGATGCGTCGTGTGAGTTTAATCGAGTCCTAAATGATAATAAGGACTTAATATCTCTAATATATGATGATATATATATATTTATAGATTTTTATGTCTTAAATCACCCAACATTACAAGTTTATAAATAAAACCCGCTTAAAACGTCAAGTTTATATATATAATTATATATATAATTTTTCCAGCTTTTTCGGAGGTTTTTCGGCCTACTTTGAGGCTGTTTTTGACCAAGCTCCAAAACGTTTTAGGCTTTGGTTTTCTAGGACATTAAACTACTATATACAAAGGATTTTTAGAATCAAGAACGGCCATTTTTCAAGATGTTTAGGTTGGTGAAAAAGCACGTTAAAAACCCTATGTTGGCCAATTTTGAGCTGTCAAACTTTCGGTTTCCCAAATAATTTCTGGAGGTCTTAAACTCCAAAATAAATTATGAAAACTTCCAGATCTATAGCTAAGACATAGATCTAACTTTTGAGACAAGAATCAACTCATTTCGTTAAGTTATGAATTAGTTATGATTTTTCAAAGTCGATATAAATTTTCTGCCGAAAATCCGCAGTTTATAAACTTGAAACAACTTATGATTCTTGTTGTTTATTCAAAGACTACTTGTATAAAAGTTATAAAACACACATATGTCACATGTTTTCATAATATTAACATTTTTATAATGTGTTCATATATTCATAAACACATTTAAAGAAGCAACTTAAAAATAAAAACTAGAAACTTATAAACTTGAGTTTTTATGAAACTTGTTGTTGTTGGTGATTATATATATTATGCAATACTTAATTTAACATAAATATACGATGAAATAAGCTAGTATTTACTTACTTTGAAGTGTTAGGAGCATGAAATGGAGAAGAAGTTGGAACTCTTGCATGATTTGGACCAAGAACACTTGAACTTCACCAAGAACACTTGAATGTGGATCCGGTTTTGAGAGAGAAAAAAGAGAGATTTTGGTGTGAAAATAATGAAAGGGAAGCTCTCTATTTATAGGATAAGTCTTGGTCTTTCAAATGGAGGTTGAGTGCACACTTGGTTGACTTGAAAGAGAATGGTGAAATGAAAGGGAATGGAGAAAGGAGATTTGATGTAGATGGTGCATGGTCTTCTTAATATAAAATTGAAAATCAAGTGTGTGTGTGTGTGTGTGTGTGTGTGTGTGTGTGTGTGTACTATGAGGGCTGGCCATGTGAAGATATTTTCCATTATTTTACATTTTTTTTTTTGTATAAATGTATTTAGAATGTATTCTTGTATTTCTCTTTTTATGTAATTTCATAAATACTTATGGATGCATTGTTTTAATGAATTGTTTTAGTCTTGCATAATTAATGTTAAGTAATTGTATTAGTGTATGATTAGTGTTACCAATCATAATTTAATTACGTACTTAGTTGAATTAATCCTTCATATCGTAAATTGATCGGATTAATTGATTTCCCGATTCATCGCACCGATGAATTTGATTCTAATTGGGTTGAATTTTCTAATGAACCTTGTTAATCACTTGATTAATTTCTAATGATCACTGATTAGGTTATAATTGCCTATTAAATACAGATTAGGTCGTATATGCTAACCTGGTTTAATGCCGGATGTTACAACCTAGAACACCACAACAAAATGGTGTAGCTGAAAGGAAGAATAGAAGTCTAATAGAGGCTGCTAGAACCATGCTAGCTGATTCCAAACTGCTAATGAACTTCTAGGCAGAGGCAGTAAATACAGCCTGCTATGTTCTAAATAGGGTTCAAGTTGTTCAGTCACAAGGGAAAACTCCTTATGAGTTATTCCATCACAGGATTCCCTTAGTAGCCTTCCTAAAACCTTTTGGTTGTTCATGCATTATCCTCCATACTAAAACTCACTTAGGAAAGTTTGAAAGTAAGGCTGAAGAAGGATTCTTTGTAGGATACTCTATTCAAAGCAAAGCCAATAGGGTATATAACAGTGTATCTAAAACCATTGAAGAGAGTGCCAATGTTGAGTTTCATGAAAACACTGCAAATGTCAAAGGCACTGGTCCTGATTGGTTGTTTGATTTAGATTAACTAACAAATTCTCTGAGCTTTGTTGAGTATTCTGCAGGAACTGTTAGAAACAGTGTTGAAACTGCCAGTCCAAATTCTCATGTTGGTAACACAAATATTCAAGTTGTTGACACAAAATATCCAACAATTGCAGATTCTGCTACATAGGATGAGTATACTGTATTACCACTTCTCTCTTGTGACCCACCTGGGGTCCTGATTGACCAACAAGACATACATACAGAGTTTGAAGTGCCAATCCCAAGCCCTGAAGTAACAGCTCCATCCAATAGGGAATCAGTCCCATCTACTGATCATACTGTTAGTGAAGCAGAATCTTCAAGTGGTGCTGAAGGTGATGATACAAATCTGGGAAGCTTATTTCAGACAGAAAGGGAACCTACACTCAGGGTTCACAAGTATCATCATCTTAACCAGATAATGGGAGATCCACGCAATCCTGTGCAAACAAGGACAATGATTCACAAGGAGTCCACTGATGCTGAATCAGCAGTCCCGGAATTCAGTCTAGCTGCCTTTGAACATGCATGCTTCATGTCACAATTAGAACCAAAGAAGGCATCTGAAGCACTGAAAGATCCATCTTGGATTGAGGCAATGCAAGAAGAACTTCTGCAATTCAAGATTCAGAATGTATGGACTCTAGTTGACTTGCCCAAAGGTAAGAGGGAATTTGGTAAACGATGGTTGTTCAGAAACAAGAAGGATGAGAGAGGAGTAGTGATCAAGAACAAAGCAAGGTTGGTAGCTCAAGGATATACTCAAGAAGAGGGAATAGACTATGATGAAGTCTTTGCCCCAGTAGCAAGGATAGAAGCCATCAGACTGTTCCTAGCTTATGCCAGCTTCAAAGGGTTCAAAGTATATCAAATGGATGTGAAATCTGCATTCTCGTATGGTACAATTGAAGAATAGGGTTATGTGTGTCAACCCCCTGGATTTGAAGACTATAAATATCCAGATAGAGTCTACAAGTTAGACAAAGCCCTCTAAGGACTCCACCAAGCCCCAAGAGCATGGTATGACACTTTGTCTTCATATCTTCTACAGAATGGATTCAAAAGAGGTACTCTGGACAAGACATTATTCACAAAGTCCATCAAATCATAGATTCTTCTTGTTCAGATCTATGTTGATGATATCATCTTTGGATCAACAAATGATATTCTGTGCAAGGAGTTTGAAACTTTGATGGACAAGAAATTTCAAATGAGTTCAATGGGGGAACTAACTTTCTTTCTAGGATTGCAGGTCAAGCAGAAACCCACTGGACTTTTTATAAGTCAATCAAAGTATGTGAATGACATTCTGGAAAAGCTTGGCTACAAGAACACTAAGGTTTCCAGCACACCAATGGACACTCATAAACAGCTTGATGCAGATAAAGAAGGAGTGGATGTGGATATTCATCAATATAGATCCTTGATAGGTTCACTAATGTATCTCACATCTTCTAGACCTGATATAATGTTTGCTGTTTGTGTTTGTGCTAGGTTTCAATGTGCTCCAAAGGATTCACATCTATTTGCTGTTAAGAGAATCTTTACATACCTCAAGGGTCAAACAAAATTGGGCCTATGGTATCCTAAGGAATCTCCTCTTGAACTAACAGCTTATTCTGATAGTGACTATGGAGGTTGCAACATAGACAGAAAATCCACAACTGGTGGATGTCAATATCTAGGAGCAAGATTAGTCTCTTGGCAGTGCAAAAAGCAGACCATAGTCTCCACTTCATATACTGAGGCAGAATACGTTGCAGCTGCCAGCTGCTGTTCCCAAGTGATGTGGATTCAAAACCAACTGAGAGACTAGGGTATGAACTTTCTATCTACTTTTATCTATATTGACAATTCAAGTGCAATTAGCATTGTACAAAATCCAGTGAAACTTCCCAAAACCAAGCACATAGACATTAGATTCCATTTTATAAGGGACTGCAATGAGAAGAAATTAATCCAAGTTACCAAAATTCATACAGATGATCAGCTAGCTGATCTATTTACAAAACCATTTGATGTAGGAAGATTCACCTTTCTAGTATCAAATATTGGTATGGTAAATATGGATTAATTTCTTTTTCATTATTCTCCCTTATTTCATGAGGAAAATACTTATTAAATGTGCTTAGTTAAGGGGAGACACTGTTTCATTAGATGAAGCTTAATTTTCATCTAACAGCTTGAGACTATTCTCAAGCTGCTAGTGCATTTTCTCGAATTGTTAGTTGTTTCACTTGGTCTGTCAAGTGTGCAGGGTAATTCAATCATTCTTCATAAGATTGTGCGCGGGACTAGATATTTTTGAAAACCCAAAACCTTTAAAGTCCCAGTTTCGTTCGATTGCAACTACCAGTTGCAAAATATATTCCACAATCTTTTCATCTTCTCTCTCTGTGCGATTATCACACTATCGTTCAAAACCCTAAATCATCGTCGTGATCTTCAATGGAGTTTGTCAAAGAACATAACTGCCTTCCCTACACTGTCAAACACGCTCAACTACAACCATTGCATGTCATGATGGATTTTCTACGTGGTTCCCATATCCATTATGCTCTAACTGTCAATCCTACCATATACGTCTTACATATAGAGCAGTTTTGGAAATCAGCCACTATCAATACCATTGATGGAGTCACTTCTTTGCATCAATCATTGATGGTAATCCCATTACCATCACTGAGGAGACTATATGCCAACATCTGCATCTTCAAGATGCCACAGGTATATCTGATCTCTCCATTACGAAGGTCTTTTTGAAATCAGGTATAGGGGCCCTACTGAATCTTTTACCTTCTATAATGCACATTTTGGTCCTAAATGGAAATACGTTGTTCATATTATTCAACAGTGTTTAAGCCCTAGAAGGACTGGTTGGTCTAAATTTTCTTCAAATATTGCCACTGCCTTAGTGTGCTTATCAACAGGCCAACAATTCAATTTTTCAAATATGATTTTCCAAGGGATGTTAAGGCACCATGCCTTAAAGAATGGGAAATTTTTTATGTATCCACGGTTTTTGGCATAAATAATTGCAAAATCTTGCAATAATTTTAAAGTACATAAAAGGATACATGTTTCCCATAGGCGCTATTTACCTACTATTAAAAGACTTTTGAAACCAAGTGCCAATTTTCATAGTGTGGATGTCCTTTTGTCTCATGCAATGCTGGATGTCCATCCAAGAAACGGAGGAGAAGGTCCTGAGCAGGCTAAGCCATCTATTACTGCTTCACCCCCAGGACCCCAATCCACTCCTCATGATACAAATACTTCCTCTGCACCTTCTAATATACATACCTCCCCAGCCCCGTCACTAAAAATATATAAACGACAAAGGGTTGTAGGAGCTCCTTCCTCCTCAGTCCAATTCCCAGAGCCAAATAGCTCTGTGCAGGGGGACACACCTGCACAGAATATCGATAGGGAACCCATTGAGGATACTCCCACCATTATATTGGAGGTAAACATTCCATCAGAGGATGTTCATATGGGACTTGTGGCTGATACTAGTGATGTCTCTACACAAGGGGCACAAGACAGTCTCAACATCTCTAAGACCACACTCATGGCAACAGAAGGTGTGCAAGCACCTTCTGGAAGTCCCTAGTACCAAGAACAAAGGGGCCCAAATGTTTCTACTTCTGGAATTCATGCCAGTGATAGATCTCAAATCCCACTATCATTTGAAGATCTTGAGGCTAGTCTGCAACTTATGGCTTTGACTAATCAACAGCTGAAACCTGTTGTAGCCATTTTGGAACATTATAAGTCCATTATTGCTGCACAGAGATCACATATAACAGCTCTGCAACAACTTACAACAGCCCAACAACAGCGACTTGATCAGTTTCATCTTGGTTTCACTTTAAGTGGTAACAAGATCATTCAGCTCGAGAAGATGGTTCGATCCCTTCTTGCAAAGGTTTTTGGTCCCTCTGGTCAAACTAATGCATCGAAAAAGGGGGAGAATTTGGATATCCCTATTCCAGTCCAAACAGCTTCAACTTCTCCAACAACAACTTCAGTTTCTAGGCTAACAGTCCCAACATTTTCTCAAGCTGTTAGTCTAGAAGCTCAAGCTGTTCCCATCAGGCCAAGTGGAGTATGCATCAGAGAAGGTTCTCAAGCTCCTACCTTAGCAGTCCAAGCCACAGTATCAACCTCCACAGACAAGGGAAAGGGCATTTTGATTGAGCCTACTTATTTTGTTCTCTCATTTTATTTAGATCTCTTGGATATCTCTTGATGGATGAGCTGCACCAGGCAGTAGCTCCATTTCTTCATGCATCGGGGCTATTAGCTTGACTCCTTTTTATTAAAAAATCCAAAGATTAAATTTGTTTCAAAAGAAGCCCAAGTTGCCCATGATGCTGAACTGGCCAGGAGACTGGCAGAAGAACAAGATGAGATCCTAGACCAGCAAACCCATGAACCAATGGGAGATGATGAAACTTTAGGAGACTACCTAAGAGGGTTTGTGGTCAAAGATAACCAGAAGAAGAGGAAAAGGCCAACAGGGCCTTCAAAAGCAGAACACAGAAGATACTTGAATAATTACTCTACAACAGCTGGGATATCGAAGGTAATTGCTCAATCCTGGTCAACTGAAAAGCTTCAGGCTCTATATGACAAAGAAAAGGAAAAAGAAAAGACCTCCGCAGCCTCCCAACAAGTCCAAGTTCCACAAGATCCAGCTCAAACTGTTGCTGATGCTCCTCAATCTGAACTCATCCAACAAGCAAAGTTTGATCAGGTAAAGAGAGTGCTGTTTGACCAACAGCTGCAAAAGGCTATGGAAATTGAAAAGGTCTTTGATCAGCATGACTTTTCCAAACCTCCAATTACTTACTTGTATGCTAAGTCAATGGATGACATTTATTTAGTATATCATTTTGTAATCAAAAGAGAAGCTGGTCCAAAGGAAGAATACAAGAGCCTAATCCAACTGGTTCAAACATTGACTAGAGATGAGCTGACCCAAATGCATAATATTGGAACTGCCAGTCACTCTAGGTCACCAATTGTGTGGGTACAAACAAACTTGAAAGATCTCAGAAGCATTTTTGACCCAGAATCCACCAGAGTGGATATAGAAGCTGCCAAGGAAATGAAGATTGTACAGATTGATTTATATGCCAAATCCATGACATATAGACTCAAGCTTGAAGACAGATCCAGCAAATGCTATAATTTTGAATTTCTCAATTTGCCTAAAGCGTGGATACTCCAAATGAGCTCGATGAAGATTGAATGTGATAAAGTGGAGTTAAAGAGAGAGTTCATAAAGCCTATAAAGCAGAAACTTTCACAGTTGTAAGTTTTTGGATGCCTTAGTTTGTATATAACGGTTTTACTTTGTTTTATTTTCTAATTTGTATAGAAACTTAAAGTCTTATGTAAAGAATTTAAGTTAGGGGGGATTGTTGGGAAATAATCTAAGTATGTCAAGTTGTTAGATATATTTCTCAAGCTATTAGTAGTTGAAACACCCTTCCAACTAAAATAGATGTTTCACGAACAATTAACAATAATTATCAGAATATACTTGCGGAAATGTGGTCAAATTTAAAATTTTCAATATTCAAAAGTCATCAACATGATACTACCCACTTTGTCACCTAATAATGAGCAAAGTGTGGCGTATCATGGATCGAAGCAGATGGGGTTACAAATGTTAAACATTCAGATTATCTAACCATGCATAAAAGCTAAGTTTATTCTCGAGCATATACCAAAACGGGAGTCCACTAAATCCCCACCCCAAAGCTTTATCAAAGATATGCGAACACAATGGAGCCGCTAGTCAAGGTCCAATCCACTACCAAGATGGTCAAGTTTGATGCTTTCCTTTACCTGAAAGGGTTTAACAACTAAAAGGGGTCAACAAAGTTGAGTGAGTTGCTAGATTAGAAGGATACGTAATATACAAGCATGCAATGATAAGCAACGAGTATGTTCTATAACCAATATGATCAAGTGCTCAATTTAGGCTTAGAGCTGGCCCAACATTATTGCTCAATTTAGGCTTAGAGCTAGCCCAACATATTGCTCAATTTAGACTTAGAGCTAGTCCAACGTCTTGCTCAATTTAGACTTAGAGCTAGTCCAACGTCTTGCTCAATTTAGACTTAGAGCTAGTCCAACATTATTGCTCAATTTAGACTTAGAGCTAGTCCAACATTATTGCTCAATTTAGGCTTAGAGCTAGCCCAACGTATTGCTCAATTTAGACTTAGAGCTAGTCCAACATTTCCATGGATATCCAGGTGAGGTCATTTGAGAGCATATTAAGCATGGTGAGGTCCAACGTGCCTCACACCAGCCCAAATAAAACATTTACAGAAGGAATGAAAGCAAGTATGCAACGACTATCAACATGTCAACAGTTAGCTCTACAAGGTATTGAACGAGGTATAGCTCCGCAAAGCACTTCAAGTATAGTGAGGTCCAATGTGCCTCACATAAGCCCAAACAAATCTTTCTTAGAAGAAAAGAAATCAAGTATGCAACAATTATCAATATGTCAACACATAGCTCCTCAAGGTATTCAACAGGGTATAGTTTAACAAAGCATATCAAGTATAGTGAGGTCCAAACGGGACTCACATAAGCCCCAGATAATTCATTCATCGAAGTAATGAAAGCAAATATACACAACTATCAATATGTCCACAAATGGCTCCACAAAGTATTCTACGAGTCATATCTCTTCAAGCATATTGAGTGTGGTGAGGCCCAAGGTGCCTCACATATGCCCAAATGAAGCATTCATAAAAGAAACGAAGGCAATTACGCAACACTATCAGTGCATCAACAAATAACTCCACAGAGTGTCCAGTGATGTATAGTTCTACAAAGCATTTCCCGCATGGTGAGGTCCAACGTGCCTCACATATGTCCAAATAATCATACATGTGAGAATTGAGGGTTCATATGCATATTCTATCACAATATCAACAATTAACTCAACTCTAGGTGACATCGAATGAAATCATATCAAGTGTGGTGAGGTCCAAGGTGCCTCACATATGTCCAATGAATCATCATGTAAGAAATGAGAGCAGATATACTACTATTATCTATGTATCAACAATTAGCTCAACAACGTGTTCAATGAGGCAAAACAACAATATACATGAACATTATGTAACACAAATGCTAGAACTCACAGTGATCGGTTTATAGGATTCCCAAACCTTCCAACGAAGTCACATTAGCTCCAAGAATGGCTAAAGCTTGCAATCAAACTCCTTTCGACTCGATTCACCTAAAGCATTCATAACGCGTACCCGTAAGCCCCCGAACACAATAATCAACTCCATGAGTTTCCTAAGGGTAATGGGACATCAAACCGAAAGTATAAAGTCCAAATGAGGCCTCACAAGTTCCGGAATGGATCAAAGGCCTTCAAACCCTTTAAACACTCAATTTAGAAGTGTATTGGATGCATAAGACCCGAGCACCGACCCCCCGACCGACCAAAACGCATTCCAGGGGCAGAAAGGAGGTCATGGCGCGACCCAGGGGGGGGGGGTAGCGCCGCGACCAAGTGTCTGTTGGCCCCCCTCTGCACCTGAAATGTCAAAAATGCTCAAAATTCCCACCAAACTCTCATACATGCATCCGACACTTGAACTGGACTTTTCCAACCATATGACTAGCATAATAAGGTCCTTTAAACACTTCTAAACATAATGATATCATATCTGAACATTCCATGATTCGTTGGAGTTCATACGGGCTCCAAACGAGCCCCAGAACGACCGAAAACTCCAACCGGCAACACCGAACTCCAAATGAGCCCGGATTCACTTCCAATCAATACTATAACACCAATTAACACATTTAGACTACATTTAAACATTAAAATATGATTACTCATTAAAAATTCAATCCAAACATGATTGTGAACTCGTTGGGGCATTTCACCGAACACTTGGTGCGCGGTTTTGACTCGAAACCCCGATTTGAGTTCTATCAATTTTCTCTACTCCCAAATGATTCATAAATCATTTTTAAACATATTTGAACTTATTTCAAGCTCCAAAAACATAAAAACACTACCTTTCTTCCATTTCTCTATATGAGCCCTAAATGAGCTCAAAGGTGGATGTCAAACGAAACTAACACGAACCACCAATGTAGTTACATATTTTGGCTCTATTATGATCATATAACAACATATTAAAAATTTAGAGCCTTTACTAACCAACTCAACTTAAACCCATTTGGGTTCCATTCTCCAAAATAGATGAAATGGAGAAGATAAGAGGAATGGAGAGGAGTAGAAGATGAATATACCTTCAATGAAGATTAAAGATCCATGATTTAGCCTCAAGTCTTGCAAAGCTTGATCATCCAAGCAAAACCCTAGCTCCTTCAACCCTTTCTCTCTTATTTTCTCTCAAAAACCCAACAAAATGAGAAGTGTGTGTGTGTGTGTGGTTTGGACGGTTTACAAAGGGGAAAAAGGGGTGGCCTTTTGGCCTTTGGCCAATCCCCCCCCTCCACATTCACCATTTGGCATAACACCCCCCTCCCAATTCATCTTTTATTTGCAATTAAACTACAATGCTATTTAATGCAACAATTAATTAATTCAATACCCAACTAGGTGAATTTGACATAATTATACTAAATGGATTCAAACACTATATTAAACCATTTTTATGTCATACTAATCATTATTTACTTGTCAAAGTACATTACCTATTTTTGTCATTTCAGTACAACTCAACATTTTATTTTTCTTTAATCATTCAAATCCCAATAATAGCAATCATTACTAATATTTGGTAATTAACTCATAATATTACACTTAAGTTCACAATTATAATTGTTTCACAAAGTTAATTACCCTTTTAATTATTGGGGTGTTACAATTCCTCCCCACTTAAAAGGATTCCGCCCACGGAATCAACTCGGCTCAACAACGCCGGGTATTTGGCCTCCATCTCGGCTTTCGTTTCACAAGTCATTAAAGACCAACGAGGATGTTTCCAAATTCCAATGAATCAACCCTATCTCGACCCCTTTATTTCTCTACTTAGCGACTTTTCATTTCAATTCTCAGTCGTGCATCAAGACATCAATTCATGGGTTTTCAAAATGTTTATTCCCAAAGTCAATTATGGGTAACTACACACATTAGTATCCATTACTAACAATACAAAATTTTAGATTTAATCAACATGAGTGATCTTACAAGTATGCCTCCTTTGATATGTTTTTAACTTCCTGCAATGTTATAACATATTTTCAACTTGATAATTCACATTATTCTATTTCAGGTTTTCAATATAGAGTCATATTCATCCACTAACTGCTATACGTTTTTCATGTCAATCATGGTACTACTCACCATATAATAACATAATTCAGATAATTCAATTACACTTTATCCGTGTATGTCAAATTTCATCATATTACGTTATCACGTCACTATGACTTTTAGTAGACCAGTTTTACTAATAAAACTCATATGATTTTAACAAGTTCGCAGGGTTGACAGTCTTTCACCAATTAAAATGAGCACCTATGGCGACTCGGTCAACTATTTTGGTCACTTCCACCAACAAAACCCATTACATAACATGGTCGACAATATATAATTAATATTCATTACCTCGAGATATCAACATACTTCAGCTTCCTCTACAGTATGTGCATAAAAGACTCTAACATACGTGCCATTTTCGAAAGCAAACACTTTTCTCTACTCAACATTAAGACCATAAAATATCTTATGAGTTTGAGTCACCATCCAAGGTGGTGACCATACTACATAATCAATTGTCTTGTCACCTAAGACAAGACCAAACCACATCATTAGCTAAGACATATAAAATGATCATAGAGAAATCATCCAAAAATGTAATTAACTATTTAACCAATAAAGTCATCACATATGATACAATCTGTATTAAGTTTCAAGTCAAGTCTACCTAATATATGCACCTTGGAACGATGCCCAAGAATCATAGAAATGCAATATGTGAGTGTCAAAGGGATATAGTTCATTTTTAATGCTACATCTATCATTTAGCCCTTTAGCCCTTAAGATTTTCATAACTACCATTAACAATTTACTTATCCTCAGTTGTACGTTGTACTTTCAACAATGACCTTACTCCATTACACTCATTTTATGTATTAAGGTCAATCCGTCTTCATACATGTATGGTACAACGACCTTTAGGTTGTTATAACTTAACAACATATAATTTTCAACATATTTCGAAATAAAATGTGAGAGTAATATCATCCCTCATCATAGGTCGTCCCATGACCAATTCTCTCCTATGTGAGGTATCACCAGTAACCAGTTAATGAAACCTTAATTTAATGCTCATAATGTACTTAATTCCTCGTACATTACCAAAACCAAAACCAACTGTTACCCAATCAACATAGTTAGAATGTAAGCACTTAACATCATTAACTAGCTTACTATTTCTTCATAAAGTGATAATTTAGCATGCATTTATCTCAATTTCAAGGATCATATGACAACTTAATATGATCAACTTCAACTAAAATGCGACAATTGTATTAATCCATTAACAGATACAACTGTAGTCTATTCCAATCAATGTTCAGTTCGTCAATCGTGCATGCTGAAATCACATTAGCATACCCAGTGGTTCATATAGTTCATGTTAAAACATGTCAATGCAAACAAAGCATACATATACAAGCAATAGAGATACCATCAAAATGCTCAACTAACAGTCCAAATGTTCAGAATTAGCAACAACATGCCAAATATTATCTCTATGAACATGATTTTATCCACGTATGTTCATCCACAACATACATTACCAGCTATTTCATAGTTCAATATAAGTGTCATTACACTTTTATCCGACATTTTAATATTGTTGTGTAATTGATACACTCGAGCTTATCATGATCAACCCACCAACGATGGGGTTTGCCACTAATATGAGCATGCCAAAATCTCACATAATTCATATTGATTATTAAGTTATCGACTTTTATGCTTTCTTGTCATTTTCTTACATGAAAAGATTTCAAAATTAAGAAAGCCAAATAGTATGGACAATACAAATTTCGTCCATTACATATCATAATTTTTATCACAATTCATCATTATCCATATTAGCTACATTACGAGGATTAAAGATATACACGAGTACACATATACCACATTATAGACCTACGGTCTACCCATTACATTCCCATCCTAGGCCGAATTCAATCTTAAGATTGTTTTACTAGTGTTGCCTAGGTGGGTCAATACCAGCATCTAAAGCCGCGTTCAGTGTTGAGTATCGTCGACTATACTCAGTCAATGAACTTCGGCTCTGATACCAAATTGAAACACCCTTCCAACTAAAATAGATGTTTCACGAACAATTAACAATAATTATCAGAATATACTTGCGGAAATGTGGTCAAATTTAAAATTTTCAATATTCAAAAGTCATCAACATGATACTACCCACTTTGTCACCTAATAATGAGCAAAGTGTGGCGTATCATGGATCGAAGCAGATGGGGTTACAAATGTTAAACATTCAGATTATCTAACCATGCATAAAAGCTAAGTTTATTCTCGAGCATATACCAAAACGGGAGTCCACTAAATCCCCACCCCAAAGCTTTATCAAAGATATGCGAACACAATGGAGCCGCTAGTCAAGGTCCAATCCACTACCAAGATGGTCAAGTTTGATGCTTTCCTTTACCTGAAAGGGTTTAACAACTAAAAGGGGTCAACAAAGTTGAGTGAGTTGCTAGATTAGAAGGATACGTAATATACAAGCATGCAATGATAAGCAACGAGTATGTTCTATAACCAATATGATCAAGTGCTCAATTTAGGCTTAGAGCTGGCCCAACATTATTGCTCAATTTAGGCTTAGAGCTAGCCCAACATATTGCTCAATTTAGACTTAGAGCTAGTCCAACGTCTTGCTCAATTTAGACTTAGAGCTAGTCCAACGTCTTGCTCAATTTAGACTTAGAGCTAGTCCAACATTATTGCTCAATTTAGACTTAGAGCTAGTCCAACATTATTGCTCAATTTAGACTTAGAGCTAGTCCAACATTATTGCTCAATTTAGACTTAGAGCTAGTCCAACATTATTGCTCAATTTAGGCTTAGAGCTAGCCCAACGTATTGCTCAATTTAGACTTAGAGCTAGTCCAACATTTCCATGGATATCCAGGTGAGGTCATTTGAGAGCATATTAAGCATGGTGAGGTCCAACGTGCCTCACACCAGCCCAAATAAAACATTTACAGAAGGAATGAAAGCAAGTATGCAACGACTATCAACATGTCAACAGTTAGCTCTACAAGGTATTGAACGAGGTATAGCTCCGCAAAGCACTTCAAGTATAGTGAGGTCCAATGTGCCTCACATAAGCCCAAACAAATCTTTCTTAGAAGAAAAGAAATCAAGTATGCAACAATTATCAATATGTCAACACATAGCTCCTCAAGGTATTCAACAGGGTATAGTTTAACAAAGCATATCAAGTATAGTGAGGTCCAACGGGACTCACATAAGCCCCAGATAATTCATTCATCGAAGTAATGAAAGCAAATATACACAACTATCAATATGTCCACAAATGGCTCCACAAAGTATTCTACGAGTCATATCTCTTCAAGCATATCGAGTGTGGTGAGGCCCAAGGTGCCTCACATATGCCCAAATGAAGCATTCATAAAAGAAACGAAGGCAATTACGCAACACTATCAGTGCATCAACAAATAACTCCACAGAGTGTCCAGTGATGTATAGTTCTACAAAGCATTTCCAGCATGGTGAGGTCCAACGTGCCTCACATATGTCCAAATAATCATACATGTGAGAATTGAGGGTTCATATGCATATTCTATCACAATATCAACAATGAACTCAACTCTAGGTGACATCGAATGAAATCATATCAAGTGTGGTGAGGTCCAAGGTGCCTCACATATGTCCAATGAATCATCATGTAAGAAATGAGAGCAGATAGACTACTATTATCTATGTATCAACAATTAGCTCAACAGCGTGTTCAATGAGGCAAAACAACAATATACATGAACATTATGTAACACAAATGCTAGAACTCACAGTGATCGGTTTATAGGATTCCCAAACCTTCCAACGAAGTCACATTAGCTCCAAGAATGGCTAAAGCTTGCAATCAAACTCCTTTCGACTCGATTCACCTAAAGCATTCATAACGCGTACCCGTAAGCCCCCGAACACAATAATCAACTCCATGAGTTTCCTAAGGGTAATGGGACATCAAACCGAAAGTATAAAGTCCAAATGAGGCCTCACAAGTTCCGGAATGGATCAAAGGCCTTCAAACCCTTTAAACACTCAATTTAGAAGTGTATTGGATGCATAAGACCCGAGCACCGACCCCCCGACCGACCAAAACGCATTCCAGGGGCAGAAAGGAGGTCATGGCGCGACCCAGGGGGGGTAGCGCCGCGACCAAGTGTCTGTTGGCCCCCCTCTGCACCTGAAATGTCAAAAATGCTCAAAATTCCCACCAAACTCTCATACATGCATCCGACACTTGAACTGGACTTTTCCAACCATATGACTAGCATAATAAAGTCCTTTAAACACTTCTAAACATAATGATATCATATCTGAACATTCCATGATTTGTTGGAGTTCATACGGGCTCCAAACGAGCCCCAGAACGACCGAAAACTCCAACCGGCAACACCGAACTCCAAATGAGCCCGGATTCACTTCCAATCAATACTATAACACCAATTAACACATTTAGACTATATTTAAACATTAAAATATGATTACTCATTAAAAATTCAATCCAAACATGATTGTGAACTCGTTGGGGCATTTCACCGAACACTTGGTGCGCGGTTTTGACTCGAAACCCCGATTTGAGTTCTATCAATTTTCTCTACTCCCAAATGATTCATAAATCATTTTTAAACATATTTGAACTTATTTCAAGCTCCAAAAACATAAAAACACTACCTTTCATCCATTTCTCTATATGAGCCCTAAATGAGCTCAAAGGTGGATGTCAAACGAAACTAACACGAACCACCAATGTAGTTACATATTTTGGCTCTATTATGATCATATAACAACATATTAAAAATTTAGAGCCTTTACTAACCAACTCAACTTAAACCCATTTGGGTTCCATTCTCCAAAATAGATGAAATGGAGAAGATAAGAGGAATGGAGAGGAGTAGAAGATGAATATACCTTCAATGAAGATTAAAGATCCATGATTTAGCCTCAAGTCTTGCAAAGCTTGATCATCCAAGCAAAACCCTAGCTCCTTCAACCCTTTCTCTCTTATTTTCTCTCAAAAACCCAACAAAATGAGAAGTGTGTGTGTGTTGTGGTTTGGACGGTTTACAAAAGGGAAAAAGGGGTGGCCTTTTGGCCTTTGGCCAATCCCCCCCCTCCACATTCACCATTTGGCATAACACCCCCCTCTCAATTCATCTTTTATTTGCAATTAAACTACAATGCTATTTAATGCAACAATTAATTAATTCAATACCCAACTAGGTGAATTTGACATAATTATACTAAATGGATTCAAACACTATATTAAACCATTTTTATGTCATACTAATCATTATTTACTTGTCAAAGTACATTACCTATTTTTGTCATTTCAGTACAACTCAACATTTTATTTTTCTTTAATCATTCAAATCCCAATAATAGCAATCATTACTAATATTTGGTAATTAACTCATAATATTACACTTAAGTTCACAATTATAATTGTTTCACAAAGTTAATTACCCTTTTAATTATTGGGGTGTTACAGTAGTATTTCTGTGTAATTACAAAGTTCGAGCTGCCAGTTCAACAAACTCAAGCTGCCAGTTCAATAGTTCAAGTTTCCAGAGTTAAAAGTTCAAGCTGCTCAACAGATTGATAAAAGAAAGTGCTAAAATTTAGGAAGTGATATATTTCAAGATTTGAAGATCTTCCAAGCATATATACTACCAGAGAAATCAGAGTTGATCAAGGAAACAAATTAGAAGGCTATATATATAGATAGACTAGGTCTTTCTATTGTAAGTGTACGTGCAAGTTCTGTAATTGTGGTGCTTCATTGTAATTGCTTTCTGATAAGTTGCTCAAGCCTCTAAGGTTGTAAAACCCTAAGAACAATCTGTGTTTTTCGTCTAATCAAACAGATTAGAGGTGATTGTAATCAGAGATTTTGCCAATATAAAGGTTTTGATATTGGTTATATTTATCTGTTATTTATTCTGAAAGTTTTATTAAAACAGTTAAGTGTTATTTCGCAAACTTCTTAATTGGACTTTGATTCAAAACAAGGTTATTGGTTTACACTCTGCTTTATTGAAACCAGTGAATCTTAGGTGATTTTGATTCTGACATGTCTGTTGAATTCGGTCCATCCGAATTCGGACCACCCCCCGAATTCGGATGAAAATTACTTATAAAATTTTCAAAATATTTCTCCGAATTCGAACCATTGTGCATCCGAATTCGGTCTTCATCGGCAGTGTTCAAAACCTTTATTTATTTTTCTAAGTTTCGTTTTTCATTTACTGTGCATCCGAAGTCGGATAGAAGCCCGAATTCGGTCCCCATCCGAATCAGATTTCATCCGAATTCGGACCTATTCATTTCATATCCATGCATTATCATTTGGATTTCGAACTGAACCGAATTCGGACCACTGTTCATCTGAATTCGGCACACCCGAAATTCAACTCTTAGCATTTTTTTGAAGTTTTTATTATTATTATTTTTGCATTTTCATTCAAAATCGAAAATCCAAAAAATATTTCCAGTCCTGTGTACCATTGGTTATAGTTAGGGTCAGTGTTTGATTGAAAATGTCTAATCTAACATTGGTCTCTTAACGATTGACTTTGGACTTATTCAGTAGAATTCCATTCTACTAATAAAGACCCAATGCTTTAAACAGAACAGACAATTTCTATTTCACACTTATCCCAGACTTAGTATCAGTGCCATATTTTTTAAGTCAGATGTTCTAACTCTGATGCATTTTTACAGGACTCACGGAATCAGCAGTTGCTATCATGCCCCATTCTCCAATCCCAAATAACAACACCCATAACTGGCAACTCGACGTATCAACCCTTCACCGTGAAACCGAGAATATTTCTTTTGATATTCTCAAAAAACACCCCATATACTACTCACTATCCACCGCCATCTCCGTTCAACAAATATACCTCCAACAGTTCTGGCATCATCTTCAGTTTGTAGCTGATGCCGAACCATACTTCACCTCCACCATTGACTGTGTCCCAGTCAAGATCATAACCGCAGCCATCCGCCACATTCTACGCCTCCCAGCCGAAGCCTATTCCTTAAACCGACTTCATTTTGCCCCTATCCCTTCTCCTCTAGAAACCTTGGAAGAAATAAAGTCTCTGGGGTATGATGACCCACTAACAAAACCATCAGACTTCGGCACCAAGAACCTTCAGGCACATTGGAGGGTTCTCTTCGACATAATCAACAAGTGCTTCACCGCCAAACATGCTGGTCATGACTCAGCATCCATCCAAGTCCTTGCAATGTTTGCAGCTTTCGCCTACGACCGACATTACGATTATGCTCCTTTTCCGTTTGAAGAATTAAAGAGAGTCAACCTGGAGAGAGGCATAAAGCATGGACAGAAATACATACCTCTTTAGCGTTTTCTTCAGCTGATCATACAATACGCAATGAACAATGACGATGACATCCATGAGCGTCCCGGGGCAGACGTGTACATGACAGCTGCTATTCAAAAGTTGAGTCTCCCAAAGGGAAATCCTTCTTTTCCAGTCATGACTATTTCGTTATCTCTACTTTAAAGAGCGATACAAATAGATTGTGTTAGGGCTTATCTAAGGGAATTTTATCCGGATGAGGCTCGGTCAGAACCGACTGAGCCTACCCAATCCGAAGGTGAGGTTCGAGCGAGTGAGGCTGAGGGAGATGAGGTGGAAGTTCAACAATCACTGGGTATGGGTGAGAGGGAGATTGTTCTTGAGAGAGAGGGTGTTGCAGGTGAGGAAGCAGAGACAACGGATTCTGAAAGGACCATCTCTGTTTTACGAGGGCTCGAGGTAACATCAGACGGCGACCTAAGCCCTATCCGCTGGACAGCCTATCAAAACACCATCAGTCCAATGGTCGAATCTACCCCCACCACCCACTTAATGTCCTCTCAAAAGGACATTACTTCATTCCACGGGGATTTACCACATACTCCATCACCCTCTCACTCGGAGAGTCGTGGTGTTGAATTAAGTCACATTTTGCCCCAAGTGACCAAACTTCCCTTCGCCCACAACTCACTCCCCACCCCCACACACAATGCACGATGCCTTCGTGGTGTCCCCCGAATGAGCTGCCTTCGTTGCAGCTCCCCAAAATTCCGGATCTGTGCATCCCGCTGTGGAGCCAGAAGTAATGGAAGGAAGACCTGGAGTTGCTTCATCAATGCCGTCCACTTCAGGCCATCTCGAGATTAATCTCGAGATGCTAACTGCAGCTTTACGTGCTACGGGAGTTGTTACCCGGGCTGACCTGGACGCCCAGAAGGAGGCTGCTGAAGAACGACACACAACACTTCTCTCATTAATAAGGGTAAGGGTGTCGTTTCTGAGGATCTGCCTCCACCAGGATCCCGTTCAGTCCAATCTCAACTTTCGGATCTTTCAAACAAAATAGACGCGCTTACTCGCCTGATTTTTCAAGTCCAGGAGCAGCTCAACTCTAGAATGGACCGTCTTGAGTCTGCCGTAATAGAGCTCCAATGCCGTCCTCAGTCTGAGTCCCAGAAAAGGAAATATGACGATCAAGACGACCATGATCGTCATGAGGGGAAGAAACGCAGAAAAACTCAGTCTGAGGACCTGATCATGGTTGTAGGGAGAGCTGAATCTGAGGGAGCAGACATACAAGGGTCCAGGGATCAGAGGTATGGGGCTCAGCAAATGTTAGAAGACGAGCCGTTGGTTGAAGGTCCGACTCCGTTGGACCCGATGTCAGCTATGGTAGAATTTGAACCCGCTCACGAAAAAGTCGAAATCATATTGGTGTCTGATTAAGACTCCGATATTGATGAGGATTATCCTTTACTCACCCTAAAACCTGAGCATGAGTCACCCCAAAAATCATCCTCATCATTTGAATTCCTAAACTCCCCGCCTCACGTACCACAACAAGAAATCCTATCCTGAATTCAAGCTCCCTCCACTCTAAAAGAATCCCCTCTAGTCCAAAGCCCTCCCAGAATCCAAAGTCTTCCCCAAGTCCAATCTCTACCCCAACCACAAACCCAGGAACCATAGCCCTCAGGAGCTAAACTTGTACACAAATTTGATGAGCCACCTCATGAGCCTGGTATCCATGACGACAGCGATCTATATTGGGTAAGTTGGTACACGAAAGGTGGAGTACACTCTCTGCCACCGGAACTGAAAGAAGAGCTGAGGCAAGAACCCAGGGGGAAGATTTTCAAACTACTTGAAGCACAGAGAGCTGAGATAGAAGATCCCCTCATTCAAGGCCTGAAGGAATTTTTGCAGAAGTTTCCAATTGAGCAGTTCCAGAACCCTTTTATGGAAGAAAGATTAAAGATGGTCTTCAGGAAGAAACCAGGGTCGGTTAGCAGGCGCTTACTGATGGAACTTACAAATGTCTCGAAAGCTGAACAGGCTGAGTATAATCAGTTGATGCTCAGGGAGAAGAGGTCAAAAGTGCCAAAGTCAAAGATAAAGAGGCTTCTCACCATCACGATGTGCAAAAGAGCTAAAGTGTTCTATCCTGCCTTTCAGGTAGAAAGAGAAGAGGGTACAGTTGAGGAGTTTTATGAGAATGACCTAGACTATGTAAACGTGGACGACGTCGAGTTTTTGCACGAGAGACTGAAACATAGAATCAAAAACGCACTCACACGAAGTATGAACCACCGCTCAATCATTATGTGCTTAAGAGACTTCCAAATGGCTATAGAGAGCGCGCTAGTCAAAGTGAGTTTACGAGTCCTTGAGAAAGACAGCTTCCTGCTAGATCATCATCCTGCGTATAGAGTTATATTTAGAGGAGGCCTAGGAGTTATATTTTTGAACCAAAAAAGACGGAAAAGATTCATGCGCTTCGAGGATCTCCCTTGTTATTCCGATGGAACAATCAGATTGGTCAGAGCTAAACTTACAAGAAGAATACAAGAATTCGATGCTCAACCTAATCCAGAACTCAGACGCTCACCAAAGGATATACAAGAAATCCTCGGCGACATTGATTATCTGAACGAACGGCTACATATGAGGCAAGTGGTTAGACGATTTGATGTCATCCTTGGCCTCCGAGAAACAACTGATCATGCCAGAGTTCTGCCACAATGATCGAAAAGGGGGAGATTGTTAGATATTAAATTTCGATTTTGTGGATTTATTTTGAAATAATTATTTCTAGAATAGTTTATTTAGTAATTTATTGCTAAGCATAGTTTCTTTGTATTTAAAGTTCAAGGGGCCAAAGTGCAATACCTTGAAAGATGCTTTTAATCTCCTAGGGTTTTGTGTAAAAGGAGAGTTGACAATTTGAATTGAATACACGATCATTTTCTCTCTAGCCGCCGCCTCTCATATTCATTATTATTCTTTTTGTCTCCTTATAATCATTACTCAATCATTGAGCATAGTTTCTGTTTGTGAGTGATTATTTGAGCGTTTATATACTACCGTGTGCTGATATTATTTGAGAATCATTCATAACAATTCTTGGCTGATTGCAACGTGGTACGTTTCTTTTCACAACTTAAATGCTCGTTTTATGAATTAATTAAAAGTCGGAATCTTTTGTGATTATTATTATTAAAAGGAACATTTTTTAATAACAATAAAATTAAAAAAAGGCTTATGTTATTTGTGGGTGGAAATCGTAACAAGAGAGAGAGAGAGAGAGAGAGAAAATTAAGGAATTAAAAATAAGTTTTTAATATTAATAAATTAAATAAAAATTTCTAGTTTTTTTTTTGGGTTGAAACCGTAAGAAAAAGAATAGGAAAGTCAATTTTTTAATTTTATTGTTTATAGTTACAATATTCTGATATTGTGATTCGAATTTATTATTAATTTTAAATCTAATTAAAGTAGTTGATTATGGTTTATCGTTAATTTTTGAATTCATCTAACTTATCATAACAAGTTATTCTTAGTTTAAATTTAGTTAAATTAACATTATCTTTGTTGGTTAACTTAATAAAGATTTATTAATCGGATAATATTATTATAAAAGAGTTAATTAATATTGAAGATAAGTATAATTTTTAAAGGTTGTTTAAAATATTATTTATCTTTGCAATGGAATTAATAAAGTTAGTTATTAATTTAGTTTGACAATATTAAATAAAGGAAGTTATTTTTTAATGAGATAATTGATAAAGGTTTATTAATCGAACTAATTAAATAATAAAGTAGTTGTTAGTTTAATTTGATTGGTTGATAATTGGATTTATTAATTATCAAAATTATAAAGTCAACTTATCGTTTTACTGTAAAATGGTGTCTAGGATAGTCAATGTTTGAAATTGTTTTGATAAAACCTTAAGTTGTCTTTATAGTGACATTATGTAATAAAGCTAATTATTAATTAATTATTTGAATCACTTTTTAAAGTTGTTTAAATTTGTGATTGTTATGCATAGCCGAGTCAGTTAGCCCTTTGTATTATGATTTTGATTTATCCGGTATTGGGAGGCATGCGTGCCAATTATTATCCCTTTTTTGAATGTAATTATAAAATTAAATTGTATTTAGAATAAGTTTTGTATTTTTAAATTTATTTGAAGTCTGAAGATATCACGATGGATCACACGAGAAGCAAACAGAAATCTTGAAGTCAGTGGGAGCTTAGAGGATTTTATTTATTTCTTATTGTAATTGTTATCCGTCCTTTAGGGTGGACTTTTTGGTTCTCGAGTGCTCTTGAAAATTAAATTAGTTCTGGCAAGGCTATTGCATTTTATTTGCTGTTTATTATCGAATTGTGTGGTTGGCCGATATGCCTGCATGGATAAATAACAAAGTTAATAATTCGATTATAAAATAATTTCAATTGTTTTGAAATAAAAGTGGTCATTTATAGAATTTTAAACACTTTTAAAATCCCTTCAAAATTTGACACAACACACCGTCCATATAGTGACACTCACGCTAATCGCTCGTCACAAGTAGGTTCAGCCTCTGTTGGGTGCTTGTGCCGCAAACTTGGAAGGTGTGAGGTAAGCACTGCGGATCCTAATTAAAACTTGGGCCAGTGTCTTACAGTTGGATATATGATATGTGTCATTGGTGATTTCCAATGAGACTGTGGCCCAAAGTGTGGATAAGACTAATCATGCTCTTACAAGGAGTCTCATAGGATACTGGAAGTTATAAGGGTTGTTTATAATCGATAATATTTATCAACTCATGTAAATTATATGTGTAGGTTCAGCCTTTGTTGGGTGCACATATAAGCAAAAGAGGTTCGAGTAGGTTCAATAAATTTTTTTATTGGGATTATATTTATTGAACATTATTTTGAAACAAATACTAAAAGTTGGTTTTTCCTTTTATTCTAAATTTGTAGCAAAAGCGAAATCAAGAAGAGAATATTTCCGAGCGCTCATTTCTGATGATATACTGACTGGACCAAACTTCGTAGAATGGTTTTATCACATTAGAACTGTTCTGGATGCTTATAAACATCTGTTCATTATTGACTCTCCCCCACCTACTGAGCCTGCATTACGTGCACCTCAAGTAGAGGAGGATGCTTATAGGAAGTATCTAAAGGATGAATCTGATGTAATGTGTCTCGTGGTCATCTCAGCCATACCTGAATTGTCAGAGAGGTTTAGTGATAATTTTGCCTATGAGGCCATGATAAAGCTGGAACAAATCTGCAAATGCTCTATGCCCTATTAATGCAAGCAAGAGTTGATGGCATGTAAGATGCTAGATGATCAGACAGTTAATGAACACATGTTCAAGATTAAAAGAATCATCAGTAATTTGAAGCTTGATAATGGAATCGTTGATCCATATGAGATTAAACTCATGGTTCTTGACACACTAACTAACTTTTACAAGGGTGTTATAAATGAAAGTGTAAATGACAATACTATCAACATTAACGAGATGCACGAGATGCTCAAGGCGACTGAAGACATTCTGATCGGAGACTTTCTAGAAGTTAGAGAAGATCACTGGATTACGAGCTCGGAGATTATGATTGTCCATACTGTGGAAGTTTTGATCAGTGTGACTGTGAACTGAAAGTGGATGAAATGGAAACCGATTTAGTCGATGAACCATGTATCTATATGATAGATTGTTTACATATTTCTTATAACTCCTGGGTATTGGATACTGGATGTGGTAAGCATATTTGTAACCACTTACGAGGGTTTCGAAGGAGAAAAGTGCTTGGAAAGGATGACATTAACTTGCAGGTCGGTGACAGATCAAGTGTTGGTGCCGAAGCTGTAGGAACCTAAGAGTTATTGTTACCTTCTGGATTAGTCTTAGTACTAGATAACTGTTATTATGTACCGAAACTAATTAAGAATATTATTTCATACGATTCTTTAATAGACCAGGGATTTAATTATTCTCATAATAAAAGACTGATTTGTGCTTATCCTAAAGGTTTATTTTATTTTGAAGCTAAATCACTAAATGGTCTACATGTGTGGAATCTATTGAATCCAAGCAATGAAGCAACTATAATGTAAGTAAAAAGCCCAAATCTGAATTGAACAAATCTTACATGTGTCACTGCCGTCTTGGTCACGTAAACAAGAAAAGGATTGCAGAACTTCATAAGAGTGGAATAATTGATTCTTTCGATGAAGATTCTTATCAAACCTGTGAATCTTGTTTATATGGTAAAATGACCAAGAAACCTTTCATTAAGGGAAATGAAAGGACACATGACTTACTAGGGATCATACATAGTGATGTATGTGGACCTGTTAGTCATGAAGCCAGAGGTGGATACTGGTACTTCATTACTTTCACAGATGACTTTAGTCGTTATGGCTATGTGTATCTGATGAGACGTAAGTCTGAGACATTTGAAAAGTTCAGAGAGTTTCAGAATGAAGTACAAAATCAACTTGGCAAAACAATTAAACTACTTCGATCAGATCGAGGTAGAGAGTATTTAAGCCAAGAGTTTGACGATCATCTAACGAATTGTGGAATCATTTCACCACTCACTCCTCCGTACACTCCTCAATGGAATGGTGTATCTGAGAGAAGAAATCAAGCACTATTTGATATGGTGAGATCGATGATGCATCGTACAAACTTACCACTTTCGTTTTGGGGTCACGCTCTTGAGACAACATCGTTTACTTTGAACATGGTACCGACCAAAGCGGTAGAAAAGACACCATATGAGATATTGTATGGGAAGAGTCCCGTAGTGTCTTTCATGAAGATCTAGGGATGTGAAGTGTTTGTCAAAAGATTTATATCAGACGAAATAAACCCTAAATCTGATAAGTGCGTATTTGTCGGATACCCTAAGGAAACTAGGGGATATTATGTCTACAATCCTTCTTATAACAAAGTGTTTGTTGTTCGACATGTAGTTTTCCTTGAAAGGGAGTTTCTAGGAAAGGAAAATAGTAGAGATGACATAATTCTTCAAGAAATTGAAGAACAACAAGTAAGCGAATCTGTGGTCGAACCCATACCTCAACATGTAATTGTCGAAACCTAACGAGAAATCGTTCGAGAAGATGCAGACACACCAACACTTCATAGGTCTGATAGAGAACTCCATGAACCAGAAAGATATGGATTTTTGCTGGTTGATGGATTAGGGGGAACACCGAAACCCTCAAACTATCAGGATGCTATGTCTGAATCAGATTTAGACAAGTGGCTTGAAGCTATGAAGTCAGAGATATAATCCATGTATGAAAACCAAGTCTGGGACTTAGTTGACAAACCAAAAAGCACCGAGGCAGTCGGATGCAAATGGATCCTCAAAAAGAAGATGGACCTATAAAGCAAGGCTAGTAGCAAAAGGATATTCACAGTCAAAGGGGATTGACTATAATGAAACGTTTGTACCTGTAGCCAAGTTTAAATCAATTAGGATCATGTTAGCCATAGCTGCATATTATGACCATGAGATATGGCAAATGAAAGTCAAAACCGCTTTTCTAAATGGTGCCTTTTTAGAAGAGGTCTATATGGAACAAATGGATGGTTTTGTTGATCCAAATAATCCTAAAAAGGTTTGTAAGTTGCTTAAATCAATATATGGTTTGAAGCAACCATCTCACAGCTAGAATTTGACTTTTGACCAAAAGATAAAAGAGTTGGTCTTTATTAAAAGTGAATTTGAGCCCTGTGTCTACACAAAGTTTAGAGAAGATTAAGTAACCTTCTTGAACCTGTATGTGGATGACAAACTACTGATTGGAAACAATATTGAGATGTTGGATGAAACCAAAGGTTGGTTGAATATGTGTTTCCAATTGAAGGATCTTGGAGAAGCCGTTTATATTTTGGGAATAAAGATCTTGTTAATTTGTTCCAAATGATATTTTTGCACTCACACCAATAATCAATAATAAAAATGATTCAAACAAAGAGAATTGTCACTCAATCTTGCATGAAATGTCAGAGAGAATTGTGAAATGCAACCGCCACTTTTTTGTTGGTACCCTCGATGTGACGATAGCAATCTAGTTTTTGTAATATATAGTGCTTCATTAATACAAGTCATGATTGTTTGTTCATATTTATGTCCTAAGTTCATGATTATGTGTTTTGTTCATGATTGCATGTTAAGTTCATAATTGTTAGATAATTTCATGAGATATGAACTTATGACAATAAGTTCATGAGGTATGAACTTATGGTGATAAGTTCATGAGGCATGAACTTATGAGAATAAGTTCATGAGACCTGAAGGTACGAACTTATGGGCCATAAGTTCGTACGAACTTAGCCCTGATAAGTTCGTACGAACTTATCTCAATGGGCTTGAACTTATAAGTTCGTGGGCTTGGGCCATGCATGAACTTAAGGGTTATATCATGAACTTATGTGTGTTATTCCATTAACACTTTTGAAAATAGCTTTCAGATTCGTGTGCGTGAGATACAAGGCGAATTCAGAGAGTTTCATAGCATTCAAACGGAGCAATACATCGTGTGGGGTCGATACTTGTTCGGCTAGCATCGTGTTTGGCTCCGAGTTCCCGCGTGTGTGTTTGTGATCGATCCGTTAGCGTTACACGAGGATTCCGTACTCGTTTGACGCAGTCACGCCTTGACAGATCCGTAGAGGGTGGAACTTACAAGTGGTGTCAAAGCTTTTATTTGATTGTTCTTCGTGTTCTTCACGATTCGTCGAACATTCAAAGGTTTCTTGGCGTTTTTACGGATAAATCACAAGTTTCTAGAGGTTTTTACGTTGATTTCAGCAGTTTTTATTGTCCATAATCATCTTAGTTCATTTATTCAGTGGGATGCATCATTTTAGCATTAAAAACGTTGAATTAATCTGAGTTTTTGAAAAAATCAAATTTTTGACGTGTTCACGAACTTGCGGCGCACGAAGTTAGGAGGAAATTAGGGCATCATGAACTTGTCAGTGACACGCTCCCTCACGAACTTGCAGTGCACGAACTTTTCAGGTTTAGGGTTGCACGGACTTAACCTTCTAGGTCCGTACGAACTTAGGAAACCATGAACTTGTCAGAAACGAACTTGGTGTCCACGAACTTAATTCCAAACGAATTTAATTTGGTAAAACGACTTTAATTAAATTTGTACGAACTTAATATAAGTCCGTACGAACTTGTTTTCGAGAATGTCAAGTCTACACAAGTTCTTGGAAATGGATCATGAGGTTGGAAAATCCAATTCCCCACCAAAGCTTATGATGATTAAAGACTACTACTGATGGAAGGATATGTTTGCAGACTTCGCTCATTTTAACGATAAGCGCATGTGGATATGTATCGATGAAGGGTATGTTCCCCCTACTCAGGAGCTCGAGGGCAGGATGAAAGTTCTATCCTATCAACAAATGAAAGATGAGGATAAGAAAATTTAGGAATCTGAAAATCGGGCTCTGCCTTCAATTAAAATGGCTTTACCTTTGGAGATTCTGCATACGTTTAAACATCACCGAACCTCTAAAAAACTCTGGGAGGCTTTGGAGAAGAGGTATGGGGGAAATCCGTGGGTTAGGAAGGGGAGAACAGAATTGTTAAAGTAGCAGTTTGCAATCTTTAAGGGTCTGAAGAATGAAAATTTGGATGAGGTAATCACAAGGTTCTATCATCTTCTGATCGAGCTTGATAATCACATAGTTGACTATCAAGAATCAGAAAAGATTGACAAACGGCTAGATGCGTTACTGTTAGAAATTTTATTTCTTGTAATTCAAGCTTGTGTAATTGCACTTAATTGTAAATATTTAATTTTGCACTAAAGGGGAGATTGTTAGCCCTAAAATAGTGTATAATTAAATATAATAAAAGTGTAGGTTTACTTTGCAAATAGTAAAAGTTTTCCTTGGGAGGAATAAAATTTCTAACAGTAATTAAATATAATAAAAGTCTAGATTGAGAAACTCCCAAAGTAAACTTAGTTATAAATAATGTTGTTCTCTTAGGGTTTTAGGAGGGGTCGAAAAGGGAGCCTCAACCCTAAGTGTGCGTTTTTGAGTGTGAAAATCCTAAAGATTGATAGCACAATTTCTCTCTTGTAATCTTCATATTCCTAACACAAATTGTTTGATTTTATGTATTGGAGTGCAAAATATACTGGGAATCAAAGTTATCAGTTGATATCAAAGCAAGAAGATTGGATTTAAACTTGAAATCTCAGATTTGTTCGTGTTCTTTACAAAAAACGTCATGAAATTGGGCTGAAACTTCAGAATATCACCAAATATTCATACGATGTCCGTTTGAGCTGATTTTTGGGTATGATGTGCGAGTGTATATCAGAAACATCCTGTCAAAATTTTAGTGGCAAACTCCAAATATCGGGGGTGTAATCGCAATTTTACTATTCTGGTCATTTTCGGTGACGTTTTTGTATTAATAATTTTGATTTGAGTGCTCTACTAGTTGAAATGATCTGAAATTTTGCATGAATGATCTTATGTGTTAAATAATTTGTTTTGGAAATTTTCATGATCTAATTGAAGTATCCAAGGAGTAATTGCATTTTTTAGATCTAATTGTTCTTCGTGTTCTTTGCAAAAATCGAAGGTTTTGCTCTTAATTTTATGTTAATATTCTGTTTTTGCTTGATTTTCTATTCCATAATCATAAGCAATTAATATTAACTGATTTCAAGCATTTATTATTCAATCATTACAAGTTTTCTTGTTTAATCGTTCAAATTGGTTAATCAGTAATTTATTAAGTGTTATTCTCGGTTCAATACTTCCAGAGGCCATAACTTTTGACTGAAACTTCGTTAGACGGCCTACCATACACCAAAACGAAGCTTGAAATGAGATGTACGATTAATTTGAAATTCGGACCCATCAGAAATTCGGAGGTCCATCCAAACTTTTGATTTTCAGTGCTTCCAGAGGCCATAACTTTTGACTGGAACATCGTTAGACGACCTAGCATACGCCAAAACGGAGCTTGAAACGAGATCTTCGACCCATACGAAATTCGGACCTATTCGAAATTGGTATCATTCGGGTCCATCCTAACTTTTGACTTTCAGTACTTCTAGAGGCCATAACTTTTGACTGGAACATCGTTAGACGTCCTACCATACGCCAAAACGATGTTTGAAACAAGATCTACGATTTAAAGAATAGGCTAAGCTGGTTTGGTCAATTTTTGAGGCCTACTTCCACTCCAGAAAAAAGTTACAACCATTTTTCTGTACAGAACAAGAAAAACCAACGTCCAAAAGTCAATTCTGATCCAAGTTTCACCAAGTTCCCAACCTCGGATACATCCAAACTTGTGAAGTTTCCGAGTTTTTCCAGTTTCCAATATAGAAGATCCACCTTTTGCACTCCACAATCATGACTCAAGGATTTTCCACACATGAGAAGACTGTCGACGAGGAGAAAGTTGATATATATCTAGTCTGTCTCATGAACCACTTGAAACAGGTATAAAGTTCTTCATCTTCGTCTGATTTATGTGATACACAATCCTTATCTGATTTACAAATCTAGTGATGAACTGCATGCTCAGCTACATGAATTAAAGAACGAATTGATTGCTGAAAAAGAACAATCCACTGTGTATAAAAAGAAGTGGCAAAACAACTATGAGGTGTTAAAGAAAGTGTTAATTGAAAAAGTAGATGCTGAGAATAGGAATACTTACCTTAAGAGTTGTATGGATACAATCACTGAGGAAAAGAATTCCTTGAAGTCTGAAATATCTGTTCTTTCAAAACGCCTAGAATCTGTAAGCATGGAAAACATAGACAGATTTGAAAAATACAAAATGATAGAAGAAGAGAGATTAGGTTTGTACTCACGAATAAAGACCCTAGATGATGAATTTCTAAAATGGGGTCAAACTGAACAAACTATTCATTTAAACCAACCCAAAGAGACTAGGTTTTATCTTTCCAAACAAGGAATTGGTTTTAAAAATCCTAAG
Organism: Centrapalus pauciflorus; assembly: GCA_020465985.1. Classification (NCBI taxonomy): domain Eukaryota; kingdom Viridiplantae; phylum Streptophyta; class Magnoliopsida; order Asterales; family Asteraceae; genus Centrapalus; species Centrapalus pauciflorus. The sequence continues at coordinate 103,884 of JAANYP010007455.1, forward strand.
TATTTGGAAAAGGTTCAACAATATTTACCTCTTTTTAATGACATGAGATATATGGGTGCTGGGTTGAAGTCTTTCGTTTATCAAACTTCGGAAGAAGTTCTAACCCAAAGCGGAGGATGAGAACACGAAATGAAAATAAAGAAAAAAGAAATGTTTTTTTAACATATGAAGACTCAATGGAGTTTATCCATATAGCGTACTACTCTAGAGGAGGGGACTTCTGTCTAGCTATGTTCAGATGGCTGAACTGAAGTGAACCTGTCAAACCAACTCCCTCTCTTTACATTTTACTGCAACGTTTTCTTCAATTGAAAATAAATATTTTAGAAAAGGAATTAACTTACAGACAACTCGAAAGAGAAAGCTCTGTTATCAAGAAGCTCTTCTCAAAGCGAGGAAAAATTGGTAAGACAAAGTTTTGAACATAAATGTAGAATTACCACTACAAAGCAAAAACATTAACAACAATTCCGAAAGGTTAAAATTCTCATTCTAAAAGATCAAAGGTTTCTCATCCTAAAACAGTCCATCTCACATATCATGCAAAAGTAAAGTCCAGGTGAATGAAGTTTCTTCTTGTCAGTTGTAAAAGTGAGTGCTCCAAATCTTCCAAAGACTTGAGGTATTAACGAAGACTCAGAGGTCATCTAAGTCTTCCAAGAAGAAACCACTCAACCCTAAGGAAAAGAAATTTTTTCAAAGTCTAAGTCTCAAACGTACGAACTTCTAACTTGTTTTGTTACCTACATGATCACGCAAAGACGGCTTCCTAAAATAACACCCTCTTGATTTTCAAGTTCTTGTGAAAAGGGCCGTCGGCCCTGAATCTTTGTGAAACTCGATAGTCGTGCTAATGTGCCTGGGAAAGGGTTGTTGCTTAGTTATCCTCTTAACTCCTTCTTTGGCATCTGTTTCAATTATTGTCCAAAAAGTTTTCCGGCGGTTATCCTAAAATGAAAGTTTGTACCGTATCTTAAAAACCGGAAACCCGCCAATCTTGAGAAAACAAAAGTGCATCATGCATGCCTCATCATCGCTTGACAAATTGGCAAAAACCATCGCTAAAGCTAAGCCGAAGGCATTTCCAAGTCACCCAAGCCATAGTTGGTTCCATTACCTAAGGGCCGTTCAAAACCGGTAGACCCTGTCCTACCAAATGGGTGCTAAAAGGTTCTGCATTTAAAAAAAAAACAACGTGTCAAATGTTAAATGGATTCCTAGTATTGTGTTGCTACCATTGACGATGGAAATCCTAATTCTAACAAGAAACGACCCCATCTTCCGATGGGTACCCAACGTGGTTAATTTTATGCAAATGGTTTTCAGATATTCAGACTGGAAACCCTAAAATCATGTAAAGGCTTCTGACACTCAGTTCAACAACCCGACTTCAAAGAAATGACTTCTACTTACTTCTGAGTGGAACTTGTACTTCAATAGCAATGGCTTCTGAATCAAGGACAGTCAAGAACCGATTCTTTCATGTTTGGCTGGTTCTAAAACCCAGTTTTTTAGAAACCGTGTTACGAGAACTTCTCTGGATTTTCCTTACATTTTTATGCTTATCCGTTTGAGTTTAGTTTCATCTTGAAATTCACTCATAAACATTTAAGTTTATGTAGTGTTCATATTTGCCAGGGGGAGTTTCAGATGCGCTCTGAAGATGCTTCTTCGCGAACGCTTTGTAAGCATTCTGAATACTCTAATGCACATTTTAAAAGATTTGTTAGATAGAATAATCTAATTCTCTGACTGAATAAATTTCACCCAGATTAATTGATCTAATCTTCGTGATAATCTGATCTCATTCTTCTGAGATCTCTCAAATATCGAATTTCTCCCACGTATTTGATTCTATCATACATCACGTTCTCCCATACAACCTAATTTCTTTCATGCTAGTCTGTTCTCATTTCAAAATCTCGTATGAGACTTTTTATTAAAGTTCTCTCATAG
>JAANYP010007456.1:0-74162 GCA_020465985.1 Centrapalus pauciflorus
ACATGCAGTTGTAATTAAGTCAGTACATTTATTCACACAGGGTGTATTGACATAATCATCATCGTGTCCATCATGATTAACAGGTTCCACACTGGGTGTAGTGGAAGCTTTTGAGTCCTCTTCATTGATTGAATGCATTAGATCATCAAAGTTAAGTTCTCGTGAAACTGATTCAGGAACAGCTTTGGTGGAGGCATTCTTGGACTCTTCAAAGGTGACATTGATAGATTCATCTATCACCCTTCTTTTGTTGTTGTATACCCTGTAGGCTTTGGAAATAGCAGAGTAGCCAACAAACACACCTTCATCAGCTTTAGGTTTAAATTTCGACAGCTGGTCCCTTTGATTCAGAATGAAACAGGGACATCCAAACACATGGAAATACCTGACATTTGGCTTTCTCCCTTTGAGCAGCTCATAGGGAGTCTTGTTGAACCTTTTCACCACTAAGGATCTGTTTTGGGTGAAGCAGGCAGTTTTAACAGCTTCAGCCCAAAATGATGAAGGTAAACCTGATGCACACAGCATGGTTCTGGCAGCTTCAATGAGAGTTCGGTTTCTCCTTTCAGCAACTCCATTTTGTTGAGGAGTTCTTACTGCTGAAAAGTTTTGAGTGATACCTTTCTCTTCACAGAAGTCTTCAAGAGTACTATTTCTGAATTCAGTACCATGATCACTTCTAAGCTGCTTTACTTGGGCAGAGTTCAGCATTTCCATCTTTTTGACAAATCCAATAATTTCTCTAGCAGCCTCTCCTTTGCTCTTCAGAAAGATCACCCATGTGTACCTGGAGAACTCATCAACCATTACAAGAGTGTATCTTCTTCCTCCTAGACTTGGAACATTAACAGGTCCAAACAAGTCCATATGGATTAAGAAGAGTGGAGTATCAATAGAGAAATTATGTTTGGATTTAAAAGATGTTTTTCTCTGCTTGCCTTTCTCACAAGCTGTGCATAATCTATCCTTAGCAAAAGTCATAGAAGGTAAACCTGTCACCAACTCTTTCTTACAGAGTTTGTTGATGTTCTTGAAGTTCAGATGTGACAGTCTTCTGTGCCATAGCCAGTTTAGATCAGCATTTGTTCTTGTGAGAAAACAGGTTTCAGTTGTGGGGTCAGCAGAATGCATATCCACAACATATACACCTTTCTTTCGTTGAGCACATAGCACAACTTTGCCTTGGGAATCCAATATGTAACCCAGGTGCTCATCAAAGTTAACCTTGTAGCCAGCATCACATAGTTGGCTTATGCTAACAAGGTTATGTTTTAGCCCAACCACATAGGCTACTCTTTTGAACACTGCAGCACCAGCTTTAAGAGTTCCATATCCCTCAGTGGATCCCTGTACATTGTCACCAAAGGTGACTTTTGGCCCTTTTTCAGGCCTGAGTTCACTCAGCAATTCTTTACAACCTGTCATGTGCCCTGAGCAGCCACTATCCAAGTACCAAACCTGGGAAGGTTGTTTTTCCTTATACATCATAGTAGGATTCCAGTTCTCTAAGCTGCTGAAGGCTTCAGCTTCAGCCATATCCTGTTTGAAACTGCTTGTTGATGGGACATCAGTGTTGGCCATCAGACATTGATTATCTTCTTCATCAGATGATGAATCAGATTCCTCCCAATCACAAGTCTCTGCCATAAGTCCCTTTTGGCGGTTGGAACCCACTGAGTTTTCCAACTTCCTCAGCTTAGCCATGGCCATAAGGTACTTAACCCTATAACCATCATCCTTGTTTGTCTTGTATGGTTTGGATGACTGACCAACAGCTTTTGACACACAGTCAGCAGCTATATGACCAGTTTTGCCACATTTGAAACACTCAGCCTTGGATTTATCAAATGCCTTCTTTTTGCCAGCACCTGAATTTCCTTGCAGCATGTTTCTTCCAAACCTTTTCTTGTTGAACCTTTTGACAAGCATAGCTATCATTTGCTCATCATCTTGTTCAGCAAGATCTGCAGCATCTTCTTCGTCTGACACCTCCTCCTTTTCATCATCCTGTTGATCAGGTTGAATGAACACATCACTCACCTGATTTACAGGCTGTCTCACATTAGCCACAAAGGCTGCACCTCTTCTGGACATTTCCAAGGCATTTCTATTTTGTTGCCTTGACTGTTCATCATACGGTAAGGATCCATACAGATTGACCAGATCCATACTTTTGATAGTACCTGAGTTCCATAAGATTGTTGAAAAGTAGTTCCACTCTTCAGGTAAAATGTCCAGAAATTTATTCACCAGGGTAAGACTGTCCTTGGTGATCCCAACAGCTTTGAGATCATTCACTAGAGCAGTAAACCTGGTGTAGGTTTCAGTGAGAGTCTCCTTTGGTTTAAGCAAAGAAGAGTTCAATTACTGTCTAAACAAGATTGCTTGATCCCTGATTGTCCAGTGTTGATTGCTTGGGTTCCATCATAGACGGCTACACAAAGTATCCCACATACTCCTTTGCTGCTTCAAATTTTCGTCAAACCTGCTTGAAACACATCATCAGGGAGAGAAATGACCAGGTGTTGTTTCTGCCTTTTGGCATCCAGAGCCACCAATCCTCTTGCTTCATCAGGACCCATTGAGCTTTAGCTTTTCTCAAAAGGTCGACTGATTTCAGGCAGCTTCCTTCAACCGCTGGAGTATATGTATAAACAGAGGTTGGACACATAGGAACCCTCCATCACTATCTCTGGCAGTTTGTTACATCCAGTTCTCTAAAATAGAGCTGTCATTATTCTGCACTTCCAAACAAGCAGTATTTGATGATTAAATTTGGGAAGGTTTGCCATAAGAGCATTGTCATAGTAAGAAGGAATTTGCAGCCACTTTTGTCCATGAAACTTGGGAGAATGAGAGATCTAGAATGACGCACACTCTAAACTGCTTTGATACCAGTTGTAGGTCCCGAGAGGTTCCCAAAGTATATATTTATAAGCTGTAGAGGGGGGGTGAATACAGCAATTTAAAAACTAGACACTCTTTTCTCAATGTTTGTATGTATTATCAACAATTTGTTAATTACAAACAAGCTTGAATGCGGAATAGTTCAAGCTGAGATGACAGATACCACAGTATGCTTACTAGTCTAAGACAGACTCAAACTAGTATACAATGAATACACTCACTAAGAAGCACTCACTGTGTTTACAAGACTTAAGGGAACAGCTTATGTAAAACAGCTTAGACACACAGATACTGAATTACACAGCAGGCTTGCATGCATGAAAACACACTTGCACGTTCACTCTTGGTTTCAGCACTTAGCTTTCTTCACACTTCTTTCTGACCTTAGAAGCTTCCTTTTATACTCACTTAGAGGATTTAAGAGAAACATCTTCATTGGACGGAATGAAAAAGGAGAAGTCTTGTTGAAAAGACAACATAACCTTTTCTGCACTTTTCTGAAAAGCAGACTTGTCTTCACATGTGCAGAACTTTTGTCTTTTTACTTTGTCTACTGTTTCATTGCCTTTAACTAATTTAGGAATGTCAACTTTGCGTCTTTCTTCCTTGTAAAGGGCTATTTTGATATAAGAAAAAGGTCTGTCACCCTTTTTCAAATAACCTTTTGTCTTCATGTTACAGAACAGCGTGGGCAGGCTGAGCAGTTCTGTTTTCCACTTTGTCTTCGACTTTGTAAACTGATCTTGTAGTCAAAAACAATACATGATGACTTGGAAACATATTCCATAAAGTGTTTAGCCTGTTCACAAAGAACAGGTTCTGTTCACAAAGAACAGAACACTTTAAAAATGCCCAAGCTGCTCAACAGTGTAGAGCAGCGTAGACAGTTTATGTCCAGCCTGTTCAGCAGACAGAGCAGCTTGGACAAACTGTCTAAGTTGCAACACATGCAACATATAGAACAGCTTTAGACTGATATTGCAAATCATTTTCAGGTTTCAATAAGACATATAACAGGCCTTAAATTCAACCTTCAAATGCATCAACAGGTTTGATTATAAATCTCCCCCTCAGATGTAGAACAGGTTTGACTGAGGCCTTTTTGTGCCTAACAAGCGTCAAATTTAAAACTTTCAAATATCAGAGGCATCAATGTGAATCATCATACTGTGCTATCCATTAATGAGCAAAATGTGATAATTCACGGACCAATGTATATCGAGTTAGTGCGTATCATCAATTACATGCCAAAAGGTAACCAACTACAACCACTCACATGTAAGTTCAAAACAAGAGTCCACTATTCACTAAAACCTAAGCGATACAAAACTATAGTAAAAGTCGAGGAGCCTCAAGCAAGCTTTAACGGTATCTAACGAGATGGACCGGCGGGACCCTTTCCATTGTCAGTGCCTAAAAAGGTTAAAAACTAAAGAACCAACATAAAATTGAGTGAGTTACTAGATTAGATATGACATAATGTATATTAATTCAATAATGATTAAACACAACAATTCCAAATGGCATATCTCAAATGCATAAAGTATGCGATCAAGTACCACATGCCTCTTCATTGTACGAGGTTTCCTATCATAGTCGGGAGTGGTGTTGTCTCTATCATAGTACGAGCCTGTCCCTATCATAATCGGGACTTCTGATAGTTTATGTATATCGAGGCTGTCCCTATCATAATCGGGACTTCTGATAGTTCAAGTATATCAACCATCCGGCATCCAAATGGACCGAGAATAATCCATGGATATCCAAGTGTGTGAGTTCAAATAATAAGCTCAACGAATGAGGTCCACAATTCCTCGAGATCAAATATGATTCAAAGTAAAAAAAGGGTACATACGCAAGCAATTAAGGATGATACGATATGAATCAACATAATATGATCACCAACATGTCAACAATCCCATCATATGATACATTATGAAAATTTAATGCTAGAACTCGTAGTGGTTTGCATAATAAAGCTTCGGTTCGTCGAAATGGACTGAAATAGCCATAGTCAAGTGATGTCGCTTCTAATGGGTTCCGATCAATCCAATCACCTATAACAAGTATAAATAGGTTGCTTATAAGCCCCCATACATTAAACAATTCCCAAACTTTTTGTAACGGAGTTTCAAACTACAAATCGAAAGAGACTAGTCGTTCCGGGACCATACAAAGTTTGAATTTGGCTTTTGAACCTTGTATCAGTTTTATTCCCAGTAGCATCGAAGCGGGCATCACAACAGGGTTCGACGAGGCGTGTCAATCCAGCATGGTCAAAATTCCATAAGACATGTGAGAAGGATGTGACGTGTCAGTGAAACGACACCGCGCGTAACTCTAGCAGGGTCCAAATTCCATCAGACATCTAAGGGGGAAGCAACACGTGAAACAAACAACGCGGTGCGTCGACCCTGTCTGCGGACATTAAAGCTACGGGAATTAACTCTTCAACCACCAAAACCCACCCAACTTAATCCCATTCATTTCAACGATTCCTAAACATATGTTGACATATTTGAACTCATTTGGAGCTTCTAAAGCAACTACATGTCATCCATTGATCCTCAGGAGCTCATTTAAGCCCTAAGATGGATTTCAACCGAAACTCACACAAACTTCAATGTAATTGCATATCATGACTCTGTTTGATCAACAACCATCATATTAAAATATTGGAGCCATTGCTATCCAAATCAACATAAACCCATTTTAGGGTTTCGTCTCCAAAATTGGAGAAATTGACGAGGATGAAGAAGACGAAAGCAATGAAGCAAGATCATACCTTCAATGTAGTCCTAGAATGTGATTTCTAAGCTTTGATATTCAGAATGTTTGTTACCAAACCTAAATTTCTAGCTCAAACTCTTCTTTTATCTCTCCATTTTTCAAGAAAAACATGAGTAGACGATTTTGAAGAAAAGGAGGGGGAGGGGGGGAGAAGTTTTGGCCTTTGGCCACCTTTGTCATTTGCTCCTCCCATTTATCTCTTAAACACATATATCCTTATCCCGTATCTCTCTTTAAATCTTAAAACTACAAACCACATTGCTATAATTTGAATATTATTTAAACTTCAATACCTAAATAGGTAAATTGACATAAATATAGAAATTATACTTGAACATTATATTAATCATCCCTTATGTCATATTTAATCATTATTAACATGTTTTACAAAGTTTGGGTTGTTACAAGTCTTCCCCACTTAAAAGGATTCTGCCCACGAAATCAAATTTTTTCAAACAAGGCTACTTAGCCCGTTAAAATGAGCACCCATGTGAGGCTCGATCAACAATATTGGTCACTTGCACTAACAAAACTCATTAATTAACTTGATCGAAAATATGTATTTAATACTCTAAATAAAGGTATTAAAACATAAGTTTATCCTACGGTAAGTGCATAAAAGAATATGACATACATGCATGTACTAGTGACTCCTCATCGAGTCATTTTCAAAATTATGCACTTTTTCCCTACTCAACATCAAGACCATAAAATGTCTCGATCTCATGCTTAAGTCATTATCAATGGTTATGATCATACCACATAATTACTTGTCTTGTCACATAAGACGAGGTCAAACCACATCATTAGATAAGACATATTAATAGACCATAGACAAATCAACCTAACATGAACTCAACCATTTAACCAATCACATATGGGGTAATCCATATTAAGATTCAAGTCAAGTTTACTCAAAATACCTTGAAATGGCTGTTAAAGAATCAAGAGATGCAATCTGTGAGTGTCTAACGAATATAAATCATTTCTCATGCTACATGTATTAGTCACTTAGCCTCTAACGATTTTCACAACTACTAGTATTCAATATTGTTACTTTCACTTTAAAGTATTTATGCACTTTTAAGGGACTAAACACGAGTACCAACCATCCTTGTTATACATACACGTATTATCATTTTATCTTAAATAACTAGCTTTTATTTGTTACAAGGTTTGTATCTTACCATTGGGATTACTATTTTAGGTTTCATATTCTGATCATCTTTTCATGTAACTTGTAAGCATCAAGTCTAGAAGATTAAGTTATTCTTTTAAATAAAATTTATGTACTCAACAAATTCATACTAATCATCAATGGACTTTTCAACTAGAAAATTATATTTCCGAACCTTTTGTGAGCAATTGCTTTACTAAGAAATCATCTTAGCAAAAACTTATAAGACAATCATATCAGAGAATGCAAAAATTCATCACTAGCAAATATAGCAATATCTCAATGATATCATACACTAAGGTCCTATTTGCATGAAGTGATTCTAATTCTGATAATTTCATTATTTGCGTTCAAATAATGGGTTTTCATCATCAGTTTAGCACCATCTGCAACAAAATAGATTATATGTTTTTATGTCATTTTATAAATTAGTTCTTCAAATAATCATAATTTTCAAACACCATAATTGATTATTATTACTATTACAACTTCGAACAAAAGGTTCATCCAAAACACTCCCTTAAGATGTATTATCTTTTTTTATTACTAAGCAAATCCTAATCGAGCCAACTTCTTTGACTTGGGACCAGTGAATACCACAAGCCCATGAGACCAAGCAAACCACCTATCCAAGAACAGGGAGGGGCGGGTGGTGTGACACCCTATTTTTTTCTACTAATTCCACGTAGGACATATAGTCCATGTCATCCGATAACCATCAAGGGTAAACAGTTAATTAACTACTAAATAACTATTGTAAGCTGAATAGTCTTGACCTCGAGGGAACTAACTCTCGTTAACGACGTCTAATCATCCATAATTAAGTTAAATATATAGTCATCCATAATTTCAGCCGCTACGTCGTATCTCAAACAACAAAAGATTACTTACTGAAGTAGTCACCATCTATGGCACTCGTGGCGGGTATCTACTCGTGCCTGTTGTATCTCTAACCTCTGGTCTCGTACCTGATATGCACGTTTAAAAACAGTCAGCTTTATAGCTGGTGAAGTTACAAATAAACAACATTTAATAAGTTTCCGCAAAAGAGTTAGCACAATATATTTAACAAAATATAAGCTTTGCGTGCGGCCAGCAGCAACAGCCCGACGCCTCATTGGGAGCGACCCAGAATAATCTGCATTGCCCACTCCACAAATTAGTTACTAGGCCAGGACCTATGAGTTGAGAATGACCCAACATACCTCTACTCAACGTATAACAACTCAATGTATGATCCACATGCTCTACCATGTGCTAATCGGTAATCAATGTATAAAAGGGATCCTCGCGGAACCGGGATAATAAAACAACGATTATCTTTAAAACACTATTATCAACGTTAGTGAATCTCTAAAAGAATGTAAGTGACTCACCTGGAGCGCGACTACGATCACGATGTCAACTAGGGTCTCGACTAGTCCCAGGCACAACTACAGATCCTGACAACAAATAAATACAACTACAATGTAAATACTACTCAACTAATCCGTAATAAGTACAATATTAACTCACGTGCATATAATAATTGTGTATTTGTTTATAAGTTTACATCCTCAAAAAATAATTAGTTTATATATATATATATATATATATATATATATATATATATATATATATATATATATATATATATATATATATATATATATATATATATATATATATATATATATATATATATATATATAGAATCAGGTTCATCAGCGTACCTATCAGATTACAGCGTACTGAGCGTACCCTAATGTGAATGATCATTCACACATATTTTTTTTGAATAGACATGTATAACACAACATTATAAGACTTTTTTTCAAAAGGAGTAATATCATAAATCTTGTGAATGGTAAAAAAAATCATGTGAATGGTCATTCACACCATTCACATTGTGTGAAATGACCATTCACATGGATGACCATTCACATAAAACATGCATTGAGCATTCACATAATTTTTAAGGTCACAGAAAGTGTGAATCTATGTGAAATTCATATATCATGCGTATAACATTAAATTAAACATGGTTATGAGAAATAAATTTTAAAAAAAGTTTTTTAAGGTTGGTACCTTCGGGTGCACTTGATTTCGAGAGGTACTTTTTTGTAGGGGTGAGCAACGGGTACCATTTCCCGAACCCGAACCGGTACCGAACCGGTACCGGTACCGAATTAATATATTCGGTTCGGTATTCGGTTTTTAAATTAGCTAAAATTCGGTATTCGGTACTCTCGGTTCGGTATTCGGTTTTTAAATTAGCTAAAATTCGGTATTCGGGACCGAACCAACACCGTATAACATTATACGGTTCGGTATTCGGTTCTTTCAAAACTAATAATTCGGTTTCGGTATTTTCGAGATCGGTACCGGTTCGGTTCAGTCCGGTACCGAGCTCACCCCTACTTTTTTGAACCTGACTATATATATATATATATATATATATATATATATATATATATATATATATATATATATATATATATATATATATATATATATTAATTAAAGAAAATGTCAAAGAAAATGTCAAGCGTCATGTGTCACTTTCTCGCATAATAAGATTTCGTTTTCCCGTCCAATTTTTCATATATAATTATTCTTAGTTAGTTATTTCATTTATTTATAGAATTTAAGTAAACATATAATTAAGTACTACCTAATTCAACTCCTATAAATGAAAAAACAATCTTTTTAAATGATTTATTAATTTTCAGATTCACTCCTAATGTTAGATAACTATGCATTATTTTATATGCTAAAGTAAAAACAATACAATATTGATAATGACATGTTTTATTGTTTTTTTAATTATAAAAATTTAAATTGTAAAAAATAAAATTTTAAATTCTATTTACACATATCTAAAAATAAATAGTATTAAAAAGAGAAGACATGAATACATGATAAATACTATTCATACATATTTAAAAATAGAAAATTTTTAATTATCATTAATAACAAAAAATTATAGTATTTTCTTTTTTTTAATAAACATATTTGTATGTAATTGACATTTTGTGTACACTTTTAGTAAACAATTATTTATAAAATATCCATGTAATGTGTGGGTTAATAACTAGTATATATGATATAATAAACATCCATGAATATATAAATGAGAATTGCAAGAACATAAATTATTAATTATAAACGGATTCGAGTTCGTCTTGTTTGATAATTTTATTGTACACATTAAGTATTATTATTGTTTAATAGTAATGTATATTAACTATTAAGTTTAATTTATACAATATATTTACTATTACGCATTAGGTTATTATATATGAGCTAGATAATTAGGCTTGACTAAACGAACTTACTATTTAAAGTTGAGGCTTAAGTTAAGCTTAATTTTTATATGAGCTAAAGCTAAGATTAATGGTATGTTTGGTAAAACCAACTGAGCTTTGAGTTTTTAGAAGAGGTAGAGCTTTTATGAAACGCATGTTCTAAAAACGCGGCGCTTTTACTGAAATCTGCAACATAAACCTCAAAGTAATAAAATAAAACTTTCTAAGTTCAAATCACAACCATCAGAGTACGCTAAAATTTAAATGTTGTTATTACAACCAAATCGAAGTCTAGGGATTTACCCATCCCAAGTACATAATATATATCATAGAAAATGCTGAAGTCTTTTATGCTACCACGAGCAATCAAACTCTCCTGAAACTGATGTCTTTCCCTTATCTGCTAAACCTGAAAAGTTATCCCCACAACCGGCATAAGCCGTCGCCTAGCGAGTAATAGATTTAAAACCACAGACAAGCATATATAACATGATCAACACAAATATCGGCTCAATTTTAACATGTGTAGCATTACGACTCGCTCGGTTTTGCATACACGAATAGGGTATTGTTAGCGGCTCGTCCGATAACAAGTACACGACGTACGACTCGCTCGGTTAGCACGTGTTGCAAAACATGCGGCTCGCCCGACATGCAACTCGGAAGCACACAGCAACCTCACTTAATCCACATAATACATAGTATGCATACTGGGAAAAGGGTTCTTAGATTTCGGTTCATGGCAACGAAAATAAACAACATTCAATGCTAGGCATGGTAGTTAAACAATAGTCATGGCAATAGAAATGGATGAGATATCCAGTGCAAACATATCATGTATGATCATTTACGAAATGAAATAAATTACTCACAGTGAATCTGTAACCCGCCAAGCAACTATCAAAATCTGCTGAAACACTAGCTAAAGCCGCACGTCTCAAATAAATCACTATAGTCCAGATAACAAAGTATATTGTCTATTTATCAATATTCTTAACTCTATATTTTCTTGAATTAATAATTAAATTAAATGACTCGAAATTAATAAATTACCTCGAAATTAGCGGGTGTTACAATCTCCTACAACTTGGATTGATCTCATCCTCGAGATCGGATAAAGTTATGTAAATCGGGTACCTCACTTATGTCTCTATCTTAAATTTCCTCATATGTTTTCAGACCTCAGTGATATGCCACCTCAATAACGATTTACACTAATGTCTCAATTTCGCAAAACAAGCACTAATACTCATCGGCTGTCAGAAAATTCGCTCTACATATCTACCCGTAACCACATCTGGAGTCTTAGAGGGTGCATAATCAGTGATCTGAAAAGCACGGGTCGGTACCCTATCGGTGTCGTCTCTCCTCGACGGAGCTGGACCTACAGCTGGTTGACTCCTCGATGCAATGCTAACACCCATATTCCGACTCTGTCTCCACTGAGGACAGTTCCTCGCTACATGGCCTTGAACCCCACAATCGAAACAAATCAACGGATGTATCGGACAGTTAACTCTGATGTGCATGATATCCCCACATACATGACACCCTCTAGAAAAGCCGCTACATAACCCAGTATGTCTGTTCCCACACTGCTGACATTCGTGTGGCATCTGTGTCAGTGATGTATACTGCTGCTGTGATTTGGAGAAAGAAGAACCGGATGATTTTGCTGAAGCCTGAAATAACCGATCTGAACCCGCAGTCCTAGCGATCTTGGGTGACGACATCAAAGAAGTAGTAGAACCTAACAGTGCCCGTTCGTGCTTCCACGCACTCATGTGCCTCCTCAAGGGTCCTATAGCTCTGCATCTCAACAAGCTCTTTAATCTCAGCACGAAGCCCAGTCACAAAACATATCTACCCTAGTCTCCTCATCTAGGGCATATTTCATCACAAACTGGGATTTCTCCCTGAAGACCCCCTCATAATCCTGAACCGTAAGTCCATCCTGTCGCAGAGACAAGAACTGTCTCTCGATCTCTCTAGTCAAGTCAGCTAGACAATACTAATCCTGGAATCTCTTCCTAAACTAAGCCCACATCATCATCCCCACCAGATCAGAATCAATAGCCCTCCAGGTATTCTTCTACCATGTCAGTGATGGACCCACTAACATCCCTGCAACATACTCCACCACCTTTTTCTGAACACTCCAGCCACTCCAGAGCCTTCACAGGCTCCATAGTCCCGTCGAAGTCCTTTGCTCCAGATCCCTTAAAGGTCTTAAACGAAGTGCGGTCAGATCGTCAACCACTAGTCTCAGTCCCCGAAGTATTGCCCCCACCAGTAGGAGCAGAAACCAAAGGATTTCCCGCATCAGATCTGGAAGAAGCAATTAGATCGCGAATCTTTTGAAGACTCTGTTGCATCTCTGCGCGGATCTCGTCAATCACATCTCGTACATAACGAGTCATGTACCTCATCATCCAGGTCTCACATGGGGTCAATGGCTCTCCCTGAGGTCCAATATCATCATTCATGTCATAATCATCCTGACGCCCTCCATCAAAATGCTCTATATCATCACTCTACAACAACTCGCTCCTCGCGTGGATTACTGCCTTCGTCATCGGCCATGGTGCTGAAAATTAACTTTATGAGTTCAATTAAAATTTTCATTATATTTTTCACACTTGATTAAACTCTGGTTTACTCATAAGGTTATATGTTCATATATTTTTGAAGGTTACAGTTAAACCATATCTTAACCGTACCTAATTTCTTAAGGCCATCAGGATAGAGTTTACCTCGTACAATCGTAACTTACACTACTAGTGATCTTACAGTTTAAGACTAAGTACCAAACAAGTACTTAATTCACTTAAACCAAACCTGTCTCTGATAATTGAAACGTGTTTTCTAATGACGTGGCGCTTTTACTAAAATCTGCAACATAAACCTCAAAGTAATAAAATAAAACTTTCTGAGTTCAAACCACAACGATAAGAGTACGCTAAAATTTAAATGTCGTTATTACAACCAAATCGAAGTCTAGGATCTACCCATCCCAAGTACACAATATACATACTATAGAAAATGCGGATGTCTTTTCTAATACCACGAGCAAACAAACTCTAGATACTGAAACTTATGTCTTATCCCCACAGCCGGGGTAAGCCGTCACCTAGCAAGTAACAGATTTAAAAGCACAGACAAACATATATAACATGATCAACACAAATATCGGCTCAATTTCAACATGTGTAGCATTACGACTCGCTCGGTTTAGCATACACGAATAGAGTATTGTTACCGGCTCGCCCGATAACAAGTACACGACGTACGACTCGCTCGGTTAGCACGTGTACAAAACATGCGGCTCGCCCGACATGCAACTCGGAAGCACACAACAACCTCACTTGATCCATGCATACTGCATACTGTGAAAAGGGTTCTTAGATATCGGTTCATGACAACGAAATAAACAACATTCAAGGCAAGGCATGGTAGTTAAAAAAAATCATGACAATAGAAATGAATGAGATATCCGGTGCAAACATGTCATGTATGATCATTTGCGAAATTAAATCAATTACTCACAATGCTCGAAATCTGTAACTCGCCAAGCAACTATCAAAATCTGCTGAAAACACTAGCGAAAGTCACACGTCTCAATCAAATCACTATAGTCCTGATAACAAAGTGCATTGTCTATTCATCAATATTCTTAACTCTATATATTACTGGGTCCGATATATATATATATATATATATATATATATATATATATATATATATATATATATATATATATATATATATATATATATATATATATATATATATATATATATATATATATATATAATTTAATTAAAGTTCAGGGATTAAAGTAATAATTTTACTTTAGTTATTCCGCCAACAATTATAAAATTATTAATTGAAATTGCATGAATAATTCATCAATTAGATTAGAACTACTAAATTATTTAATATATAGAGCATTTAATTCCATCTATATAGATCCTATTTCAATTAAATGACTTGAAATTAATAAATTACCTCGAAATTAGCGGGTGTTACATTTTAGTAGTTGTAGCTTTTGAGATCTAGAGCTTTTAGATTTATAATTTTTTTTTGAACAGCAAAAAGCAGAGAGCTACGACATGGCCATCACCCCCAACCAGAAAACCAGAAAGAAAAAGTAGTTGTAGCTGTAGTTTTTAGTATTAAATTACGTAAAGAGACATTAATATTAATTAAAGGGGTTTATGATTAATAGTAGTATAAAAAAGTGATTATGTTTGACCAAAAGCTCCATAGGTTTTCAAACGCTACTTCTACTAGTGTTTTATAAAAGATCTTTTTTTTTTTTACAAAATGAAAGCTCTATATTTCCTTCCAAACAAGACTTTTAGGTTTTAGTAGTGCTTATTAAAAATAAAAGCTCCTAAAATCTCTAAAATCTCTCTACCAAACATAGTCTAAGCCTAATTTGGACTCATTTAGCTTGAGGTTTTAACAAGTCGATCTTGAAAGCTCATAAGTAAATAGTATATATTAGCGAATTTCATTCATGTTATTCAAAATCAGGGCCAGCCCGGGGGAGGGGATGGGGCGCAGGCACATGGGTGACCACCCAGGGCATCAAACCATGAAATAACATTATTTTTGCAGTTCAGTAAGTAATATATTAGGCATACACGTGTATGTTTTAATTTTTAGCTCAACAAATAATCAAAACTCTTTAAAAATAGTGTGTTGTATTTTTTAAAAAGATTTTATCTTGGTCAAAAGCATTTAAAAAATAGTATGTTGTATTTTTAAAATAAATTTTTTTTTTCACTCTCTCACCCTAGGCATAAAAATACTCGCCGACTCGTCGTGTTCAAAACCAGTAAAATATCATACATAGTTCAAATACAAAAAATTTCAAGTCTACAGGATATAATATGTTAAGTATTATATATATATATATATATATATATATATATATATATATATATGGGTGGGTTCAATGAAAAACCTATATGCATCGGAAAATTGAGGAACCACTTTATATCCATTGGATCAGATGCATCACGCGGGAATTGTGATGCATTTGTGGTGGTGAATGGAGGTTTTACGATTCATGTTGCTTTTCCATTGAAACTTCATATATATATATATATATATATATATATATATGTTTCGAAAAATATATATGAAGTTGGATGTATAATTTATGTAACCTACTACCTAGGTAAATTGGATATCTATGTTTTGAAGTAGTTTATATTTCGCACAAAATTTAATGATATTTAGGACAATAGAAAATATTTTAGTTTTATATCACACAAAACGTACAGGAATGGTCCATTTCAATGAAATACGAAGAAATTATAATTTCTTTTACTGTGTATGAAACTTTATATTATAAAGAGAAGAAACTTGATTAAAAAAAATTAACAGAATTCAATTATGGTGTTTGTGTGCACAAATTTTTTTGTTAAAATCGTGCCAATCCACAGTTTCGTTCCATCTATTTTCGTGTCGAGGTACAAGTTATGTACTTGTGTTACTTTTTTTCGAGTTTTCTTCATGTCGACCCACAAGTTGACACAATTCGTTTTTCAATATTTGGTTTTCAAATTCGACTTGTGTATTTGAATTCGGTTTTGTATTTGATTTTAGATAACCCTAGTTGACCATAACTTGAAGTATCAACCCATTTTGAACCCACTTACAGTTCATGTCGTGTTCGTATCGCTTTTTCCGTGTAAGATGATTTGGACGTGTAAGAAATTATCACCCTTAATATATTCTATTGTGACTTATGAATGATTTGAAGAAGTTAAAAGCTGTAAATGTAGGATTCAAAACCTTTTTGGAAGAATCTTAAGTCTCAACCTTTAAATGATCCACATCAAATTCCATATATAAAGTTACTGCGCACGAAGTCTGATTTCTTTGGGACCACACATAAGCCGAGTCGGCGTTGGAATATGCAACAAGAGAACAGTTGGAAGAGCGATGCAAAGTGAGACCATGTGATTATGTACCCTTTACATATCGAAAAATTCGCTTGAGTGCCTGAAAATGATTGACAGTTGGAGCATGTAGAACTTGATTAACCGCATATGATAAATCGGGGAGAGTAATCGTTAAATATAGCAAGGAACCAACAACAGAACAATATGTCGAATCCGAGAAAAGAAGAACCATGTCAAGTAAGTTGCGTAGACGTGGTGAGAGGGGTAGCATGCAACCGACTTTGCGTCTAGTAAGCCAGCTTGAGTGAGAATGTCAGAGGCATACTTGGCTTGCATAAGAAATAAATGTACCATATATAGGTATAGTGTAAGAAACATGATCAAGACCCAAAAAGTAATTTAACAATGCTTAATCGCAAATTTATTATGTAGCCGATATATATTATACACATTGTTATCGTTTAAAATTATATCATCAACATAAACAAGGAGAAGATATAAGATGCAAGAATCACCCTTGAAAACAAATAAATATACCAAAATAATTGGAGTGCTCAATCAAACTCTAAGAATCTACTATCGAGTAGTATCGTGCCTTTGTCCTTGTTAACACCTGAAAAGATTAAACAACTAAAGAGTAAATACAATGTTGTTTAGTCAATTACTAGGTGAATATGCAATGCCATAATATGATAACGACTACCACATTGCAGTTACCTTTTGAGGGTAGAGTACTACTCGATTACCCCACAGAACCCCATGATTATCGATATGCAATTAGGATTTACATCATACGTTATTACTACAGAACAGTTTGATTCCGCTACGTTACCATAGAATCACAGGCTTCCCGTCTCGATGGAGAATACTAATATTTTGAGTATCAATAGTTAGTATATCAACAATTTGATGAATATTCAATATTTGAACGATGACAAGACATGAAATGATATGATAAGGTAGAAACTACAAATAACAATAACAGTCAATTTAATACACGCTTAATGATACATTAATCCTAGAAATCATAGTGACGACATAATAATCTCTTGGTCCTTCAAACTGAAGTATATATACTTGCTCAAACGAGGCTTACACGTCCGGAGAGATTCAACCAGTTAAATTACCTACATTAGGATTATACATAACGTGTGTATAAGTTCCCAATTGTCGTTTAACTTCGGAATTCATTGTACCCTTTATTAGGGGTAGGATGGCACAGGTAGTAACATAAGGTCTCGGGTCCAAAGTAGCATTGTAGGCATAACACTTTGATCCTCGCCTAATGTCGGACCCATAATCTTGTATTCAATAATCTCATATCCAAAATCTCGGGCCCATAAATCTCGTACCCATCAATCTCGGGGCAGTAAATCTCGGACCCGACCAATGTCAGCTCCTATCAAGTTCAAGTTTCTCTAAAAACTCGTAATTCTTTCAAGTCTTGATCCTAGACAATTTCGAACTCCCATAAATCTCGGACTCCAATTAAGTCCGAGATTCTCAAATTTCGGAATCTCGTATTGAATAATCTCATATCCAAAATCTCAGCTCCATTAATCTCGGCTCCATAAATCTCGGGCCCATAAGTCTCGAACCCATAAATCTCGGGGCATTGAATCTTGGACCCAGACTCCTATCAAGTTCAAGTTTCTCTAAAAACACTATCCTCGACAATTTCGATCTCCCATAAATCTCGGACTCCAATATAAAGTCTGAGATTCTCAAATCTCGTATTCAATAATTTCATATCCAAAATCTCAGATCCATTAATCTCGGATCCATAAATCTCGGGCCCACAAGTCTCGAACCCATAAATCTCGGGGCAATGAATCTTGGACCCAACCAATGTCAGACTCCTGTCAAGTTCAAGTTTCTCTAAAAGCTCTAAAGTTTCTCTAAAAACTCTAAATTCTTTCAGGTCTTGATCCTAGATAGATAATTTCGAACTCCCATAAATCTCGGACTCCAATTAAGTCCGAGATTCTCAATTCTCGGAATCCTCTTTGTTTCGGGATTTGTTAAATCTCGGAGGCATTATGACTTCAAGATTTAACAATTTAATTCCCCAGAATTCCAAGATTTCAGGTGGAATTTCGAAATTCATCATTTTTGCATTTAGTCATTGATTCTAAACAGATTTAACTTATCTATCTCTTGATTTTGAGCATATAAAAGTAATTACAACTCGTTTGGATCATCAATTTCAGGTTATATGTCGATTTAATAGTCAAATCGAGGCCGAACATGTGCACGGTCACCCAAAAATTAGAGGCTCGAATAACTCATCTTTTTGGTTCCAAATAGATCAGTTGTAAACATCGTAAATTTTTCATTTGATATTTGAACCACATTATTCAAGATTTAATCGAAACTCCATTAATTTGGGTTTTTTTTCTTGAAACTGAACAGAGGAGAGCACGAAGGAAAAGAAGATGATTTGAGACTAGTACCATATCTCTCTTGTAGTTGAAGCCCGCAAACACTTTCTCAATGATCACGAGAGATTATAATATCATTAATTTATAATACAATTACATACAAAAATAAAAGAAAAGGATTTACAACAATATTCATTCTTAAATTTGAGGATTCACACAATCTCTAAAAGATTGGTGATTATCTTTTATACCCTCCCTTCAAGCGAAGAGGTGGGGGGCCAACACAGAGCTTGGATCGAAAGTGTTCGAAAAATTTCCACCGTTTAGAGCCTTCTTGAGACGACACACATGATTTGGGAAGCATTGATCTATAAATCCTGGGGGTAGAAACGGTTTTACTAATTAAGGTGCCCATTTAAAAAGGTGTTCTTCATGTCGAGTTGATGAAGTGGCCAATTGGTAACGACAGCAAGGCAGAGTACAATATGAACTGTAGAAGCCTTGACGACCAGGCTAATAAACGTGTGAAAATAATGCTAGCCTGGAACTTGAGTGAAACCTTGAGCAACTAAGCGAGCTTTAAACTGTCCAAGTGAACTTAGTACGAAAAACCCACTTTGAACCAACAACATTTGAAGATGATGGCCTCGGAACTAAATCAAAAACGTTATTAATTCCTAAGGTCGTTATCTCCTTATTCATAGCATTGAGCCATTTCGGGTTCTTGGCTATTGATTTAAAACCTCGGAAATCCTTATGTGTGAAAAGAGCAATATGAAGGGACTTAGAGGTAAGAGTGGAAAGATCATCAAAGTGTCTCGGTTTAAAAGTTCTTAAACATACACGAGTAGTCATCGGATGCACAGAAGTTGAAGTAGAAGGTGTTGTATGTAGAGATGTTTGAAGCAACGAGGAGAAGAATATGTAGATCAACGATACGGAAAGCAACTTTAACAGTCCCATGACAAAGGGAACAAGGTGTAGAAGATGTTAGAAACATATTGGCATTAGAAGCATGTGTGGCATGAAGGAGTATCACTGGGCTTTGATTGGGCGTGCAGTAAAGAAGGTGACTCCTCAAGTGTGAGAACATTAAGGGTGTATCTGTTTTTAATCAAGAGGGTCTGAAAATTGTCTGAAGTCTGAATTTGAGATCTTAACTTAATTTGTAGTGTTTATTTAAATTCAGACTTAAGAGGTTCTATCCTCTAAATTTCCCTCTGAATTTTAAGAGGAAAAGAGTATTAAGAACCTCTTAATTTCATATGTTAATGCAATTAACCCTTAAAAAACAAATAACACCTAATTTAGCAAGAATGGCACATTCCCAGAAAAAGGAAAAATGGATTCATCAAATTTTACATGTCTGGTGGTATATATGGACTTGAAAGGTTGAAGGGTCCAAGCAACGATAACCTTTGTATTGAGTACTAGTGTAAAGCTGACGCCCAGTCAATGCACCTGTGTCCTGATTAGCGTCCACAAGTCTAAAAGCCAATGTCTGCACCTTCACACTAGCATCGAGCCTGCGTGGGCCGATGCCAGGTCAATGCCATCTGTAGAGTTGTTATTTAATGCTACGATTTATATCCATTAATTCAACCCACAACCAAACACTACTTCTCTTCTTTCTTTTTTTCTATATTTACTTGAAGAACACACTGTGTGGAGTATGTGTGGGTATTGGCCGATTAATAAATAAGGGGAGGGGAAAAGGGGTTTTAGACATTTGACCATCCATACCCTCTAACATTCTTCCTCTTTCCATATTACCCCCTCAACCATCTACATCATTCATTTTTAATTAGTTACAATATTACATTAGTCATACAACTTATATTTCTATTAATGACTATATATCCTAATGATTTTCAATACCCATCCATATTCATTATAATTAACGAGCTATTAGGTTAATTAATTACCTGTTAATTCGATGGTTATTACAAATAGGGTAGGGAAGAAGGCCATGATAAGTCGAGAAGAAGCAGAAATGCTAGGCTTTGTATCATCCTAATTTCATCACTTGCATGTTCAAAAGTGAACAAAATACCTAGCTATAAAGAATTAGTTGCTTCCTAAGAAGGACCTTAATATATGAAAGCTATCAAAAGTGAAATAAAAACTATTTTACAAAAGATCGCAAAAGAGCTTGTGGATCTTTTTTGAAAGTGGAACACTAGGTTATAGTTGGATCTTTAAGAGGAAGATGGAAGCTGATGACGGTATCGGAAAATGCAAAGAAAAACTAGTGAACAATGGACACAGACAAACGTTTAGAGTACTCCAATACTTGTTAAACGGTTAAGTGGATAACAACTATCAGAATGATTCTTTTTATTATGACTTTCAGAAACTTAGAGGTGCACCAATTGGATGTGAAAATGGTCTTTCTAAATGATGATTTAAAAAAAGAGATTTAGTGTTAGAGAAACATAAGGAGTTTACAACCCCTAATAAAATTAATAAGTGTGATAAATGCATCAATGTGAAATACACCACTCATGGCTCTATGTATATGTGGACGATATGTTTATCATTAGGATCGATGCATAAATATGTATATGTCTCTATACGTACATATGTATATCGTCAATATATATACTTATATATACATATGTGTATATATATGTGTGTGTGTATATATATGCGTGTATCTATACGTGTGTGTCTATATATGAAATTTTTTTGAAATGGTTGCAAAGTGTTTAGACGTTTTTCTTCCTTCACGCTTTGCTACAAGAAAAAGGCTTGGAACTCCGATTAGCTGCTCTGAAATACAAAGTAAGAAGGTCAGTGTGCAACACAGGGGGATGGCCCCTGTGAGGCACCTCCGACGCTCAAGTTAGTCATAGGGAAGATGGTATGGTTCTTGGGAGATTGTAATAGGAAAACTAATATTGGTATTGAATGTCTAATTGTTACTTACCATTTGAGAAGGCAGAAGGGGGTATTTATACCTTCTTATGAGATCTTTTCATTGGTCTCCAGATGAAGACAAGAGTCTTCCTATAAACCGGATAAAAGGATCCTTCGAAAGGCATGCGATGTAGACAGCTCCTGGAACCAATAGAATGGGACTGCCTCCACCTGAGCAACTTTTCTCTTTACTTGTCTTATTTTCAAGGTCAACGTAGAAAGGTGGCCAAACACTATTTAAGAAAGGTGGCTAACATATAGGATATTTGACCCACACAAACAAGCCCCCCAGTCTGAAGTTCTAGAAGTCTAGGATTTCAGACTCCGAATGAGTGGGAATTATTTTCAGATAATCGGTTTTTTAGGTGAAGAAATAAAAAAATAAAAAATAAAAAATATATTTTCTACCTATTTATTTTTAAAGAAGAAGGTTTGGTGAAATAATTTAATGAATTGGCAACTCAATACCCGGCTATTTTAGGGTTATTGATGGCCTATGGAGTCTTTACTATTTATGACATCATTCTCATGATGAGACCTCCGATTGATTTGATCTTCCCCTACATGTGTCGCCGCCGGTTATTTTTATAGAGTGCACGTCTTTTGAGCGGAGCTTCCCTCCTTAATAAGCGGACCGGTTTTCAAATTCTTTATTTCTTCATTAATATCCTCTTTCTCTCCATCCTCTTTGTTCTTTCGTTTCTCTTCGTGATCACAGGTTAGTAATTCCTTCCTTTCTCTCTTTAATTTTTTCCTGCACCCTTCTCTTCTTTTTTTTTTTTATTTTAGTTTTCTTCTTCCCCAATGGAGGAAGTAAGGGTTAGCTTGGTGCAACCCACAGTATCAGAGAAGTATTTTCGGCTTCTTCTGAACGAAATTGACATCCCTGAAGATCTTCATCCTTCCATCCCATCGAAGAGAGATAGGGTTGATAATCCGGCTCCCGGCCGTATAGCAATATATACCAAAGCCCTAAAAATGGCGCATATGCGTTTTCCCATAAGCCCCTTTTACCTGGATGTCTTGACTCATTATAAGATCCATCTTTCCCAAATCTCTCCTCTGGGTACCGAAAAAATCCATCTGTTCGAGATGGCTTGCAAGTCATTGGGTAAAGAACCGAGTGTTGCTTTGTTGCGGGTTTTCTTTAAAATTGGGATGAAAGGCGACTGGTGTGCTCTTACGGCCCTCTCAAAACCCTTCCCCCAAATCTTAATAGGAGGTAGGAACTGCCTGAAGGACTGGAAGGATAAATTTATATGGGTAGATTCTTCAGTCATAGGGGAGAATAGGGATACTCTCCTTATCTGGAGGGATGAATATGATTCGGATGTGAATGACGTTCCGGAGGAAGATGAGTATGATACTTCTTGTAGGGACGCCTTATGTCAAAAGCGATTCCCGCCTTCGCTCTTATCCGGAGGAGTTACTGGTGATGGCTGGGTTAAGCACTTCTTGGAAGTATCCTGGATACATTCCTATTCCCTTCAGAGGGAATATTGGTAATTTTGGGCGGAGTCTATTATTGTGCCATTAGAAAAAACTATCTTCTTCCAGTTTATATATATATATATATATATATATATATATATATATATATATATATATATATATATATATATATATATATATATATATATATGTTTTTCATTAATTGTGGGTAAATTTGCAGAACTTACCATGAACGATCTGCTTACTGGCGATGAGATTTCTGACATTCGTTGGGAGAGGAGGAAGATAAAGGTTACTGATGCAGAGGCTTCAGTGGGGAAGACCCTGAGTCTTAGTGACTCGGATGAAGGTATGTGAGATCTCTTCATTTTTTCTGGTTTCAGTGTTCTTTACGTATCTGAGGCATTTTCCCCTCCCTCCTTTTTTAGATGAAGAGGAAGATGACTCTCATGCTACTCCTACCTCTGGATCAAAGAGGAAAAAGAAGCTTTCTGAGCATAGTTCTTCCCGAAAATTTGCTCATTTGAGGAATCAAGCTTCCATCAGTCCTGCTGAGGGGAATGCCTCTTCTCGGGGAAAAGTGGGAAACTTGGCTGGACGCCCTCCTCGTCATCCAGTACAAAAGGGAAAGATTACAGAGGGGTCTTCTGCTGTACATGGTACACCTCCTTTCGGAGTTACTTATTCTCCTGGTGTCTTAGCTTCTAGCACTTCCCTTGAATCGGCAGTGCAACTGAATTTTGAAAATGTGGGAGATTTGACTAAACTCTTGGACCCTGAGTTAGCTGCTAAAGCAGCAGAGTTATCCAATGGTTTTTCAGCAATTCTTATTGAGCTCAGTAGAAGAATCGTTCGTAAATCGGCTGAGATGGAGAACATGCTTGCTTCTCTTAAAGACTTGGAACAATGTGAGACTCTTCTGAAGGAAGAGGTTCGCCTGAAAAATGAGTTGGAGGAGAAATTGAAGGGGAGGGAGTCTGAGTTGGAGCGTTTACAGTTGTCCCTGAACATTAAGATAATGGATTATAAGGATGTTTGTGAAATGAATGATATGCTAGTGAAGAAGAGTGAGGATGATGAAGTGCAATTTAAAGCTTTGGTAGAGGAGAAGAAGAATTTAGAGGATCGAAACAAGGTGTTGGAGGAGGAGAGGGGGAAACTTATAACGGAGGGGTTTAAGCATGTGTTTTATAATCAAATCCAAAAGGCTGAATTTATGGAGCCTTTGAGGGCTGTTCAGAGGGCAGCTCTTCGCCTGGGTCGTCATCAAGGTATCATCTCTACTCAGAGCAAGCATCTTCCTGACTCTGATGTCTCTGATGTAGATGGGTATTGTGAGGAGGCTAAAGAGGAGTTGGAGGCTGCTTTGACTTCTGCGAAAAACAACAAGTTTGAGTACCTGGCCTTTGTTTCTGCTGACCCATCAAGGCCTCTGGAAGACATCTTCAAGCCCTCTGAGGAGACCCTACCTTCAGCTTAAGCTAGTCGCTTTATTTAATGCTCGTGTTTGCAAGACTATTTCTTTCTTTTGTTAGCACTATGTTCCTGTTATCAGTACTATGTTCCTATGTTTGTGTAACCAGCACTATGCTTTGCTTTTAGAATTTCGTTGGTGTTTTACTGTATTCCTCTTGTATGATTACTTTTGGAATTGACAGTGTTTCTAACCGATGAATGTTTGTTTGAGAATATATTACTCTCTTATATGCAATTTTATAGGGTTTGAAGGAGCCTGATGGCCCTTCCCTACCTTTGTTTTTATCAAAAGAAAAAAGAGTGTACATTTCCCTGCTGGGAAAAAACACTAAACCTGGTAGGAGGTTGATTGAACCTTTTAAAAAGGGGCATTTTATTCCCCGTCGAGAAAAAACGCAAGTAGCTTGGGTTTCTTAATCAAAATAACTTGAAGGATGAAACCAAGAGTCTATTAATGTTTGTTTTGCCCAAAAGCATGGTACATTCATAAGACATTGCCTTCATAGGTTAAGCAACCAGTTTAAAATTCCTAATGACAAGATAGTCACTTACAATAGCTGGCTACATGAAATTATATGTAAAATCGTCGTAAATTGCTGACATGCCAAGTACGTGGGACAAGTGAGCCTCCCATAGTTTCCAATTGATAGGATCCGATATTACATACTCTGTTGATTCGGTAAGGGCCCTCCCAGTTGGGTCCCAATTTTCCTTGGTCTTCTACTCGACTGGCTTCATTTTTTCTGAGGACCAGATCACCTACTTGGAAGGCAGTGGCCTTAACCTTCTGATCATAGTACCTCCGCATGGCCTGCTTGTGATAGGCTTCTCTTATGGCTGCAATTTCTCTTTTCTCCTCCAATAAGGTTAAGTTCACCATTCTCTCTGAAAGATTGGCTTCTGGTTCATAGTTGCTCCGTCTGTACGTAGGGACGCTCACCTCAATAGGCAACATGGCCTCCGACCCATAAACCAAGCTGAAGTGTGTTTCTCCATGACTGCTCTTTTGTGTTGTTCTACTTCCCCATAAGACATTGGGAAGTTCCTCTACCCATCCAGTAGTAGCTCCTTCTAATCTTTTCTTGATCCCTTTCACTATTTCCCTGTTTGTTACTTCTACTTGGCCATTTGCTTACGGATGGGCCACAGATGTAAAGCTTTGGTGGATTTGCATCTCCTCACACCAAGACTTGAATGGGTTGTCTGCGAATTGCTTCCCATTATCACTTACAATGGTATGAGGCAAACCGAAGCGACAAACGATGCTATTCCATACGAAATTCAGCACTTGCTTTCCAGTGATAGTAGCAAGGGGCTTGGCTTCTACCCATTTGGAAAAGTAATCAATAGCTACTAGGAGGAATTTCACTTTGCCAGGTGCCTCTGGAAAAGGCCCCACTATATCGATACCCCATTTTTCGAAGGGCCAACATCCCCCCATTGGGATCATCACATGTTTGGGCTGACGAGGAATTCTAGCATGGATTTGGCAAGAATGACAAGCCTGCAATTCTTTTTCAGCGTCCCGATAGATGGTAGGCCAAAAGTATCCTAGTCGCATGACTTCAGTGACTATCTTCCTTACTCCAGAATGCATTCCGCATGACCCCATATGCACCTCTTGAAGTACATTAGAAGCTTGTTTTGGACCTACACAGCGTAACCAAGGCATC
Source organism: Centrapalus pauciflorus (assembly GCA_020465985.1). NCBI lineage: Eukaryota > Viridiplantae > Streptophyta > Magnoliopsida > Asterales > Asteraceae > Centrapalus > Centrapalus pauciflorus. The sequence continues at coordinate 25,981 of JAANYP010007456.1, forward strand.
AGATAATCCCTTCTGTATAACACTCCTTCTTTTTCTACATAGAGGGGGGCTTTCCGCTGTATTTTCCGAGATTCCTCCTTGTCAGCTGGTAGTTGGTTGTATCTTAAGTAGGTCAGCAGAGGTGTCTTCCAGTTATCTCCCTCTTCTTCTACCAGACCTACCATGGTGGTTATTGTTGAGGGCTCCCTCAGGATTTCAACCAGGACCTCTTTAGTTAAGTGAGAAAACGCCACCGAAGCCAATTTGCTCAAGACATCTGCCTTCTTATTCTTGCCTCTTGGTATCTGCTGGATTTCCCACTGTTGGAACTTTTTCAAGCTATCCTGTACCAGGTGCAAATAGCTCTTCATGGAGTCTTCTCTAGCCTCAAACGAGTCTGTCACTTGATTTGCCACTAGTTGGGAATCTACCCTGATTAAGAGGCTTGTGATTCCCATTTCGTTAGCTATTCGGAGTCCGGCTAACAATGCTTCATACTCTGCTTCGTTATTAGAGGTCATGAATTCGAACCTGAGAGCATAAGTGTATTCCTTTCCTTCTGGACTAATCAGTAGGAGCCCAGCACCTGCCCCCTCTGCACTAGAGGCACCATCTGTATAAAGGATCCATCTTTGGTTATCTTCTTCCGGACTCCTCTCTCCTGGGCAAATAACTTCACGGCTGAGGGGAAGTTCTCCCTCATCCATAGGTATTTCTGCTAGAAAATCAGCCAATACCTGTCCCTTTACCGCTGTTCGGGGCTCGAAAATGATTTCATAACCTCCCAATTCAATGGCCCACTTGGCTAACCTCCCTGATTTTTCAGGCTTAGCCAGTACCTGCTTCAGAGGATGATCAGTCATAACTTTGATGGTATGAGCCTGGAAGTACCTGCGTAACTTTCGAGCGGCATGCACCAAAGCCAATGCTAATTTCTCCAGAGGAGGGTATCTTTCTTCGGCCCCTTGTAAAGTTTTGCTAACAAAGTAAATTGGTACCTGTTTTCCCTTCCTCGCAGCAAGTAATGCGGAGCTGACGGACTGATTTGAAGCAGCCAAATATAATATCAGGTCTTCTCCGGGTATGAGAGTTGTGAGAGTTGGAAGCTCCTTCATGTACCTTTTGACTTTTGCAAAAGCTTCTTCTGCTTCAGCTGTCCACCTGTATTGGTTCTTTCTAAACAACCTTTCAAGGTTTTAAAGAAAGGGACAGATTTTTCCGCTGCCCTAGAAAAGAAACGGCTTAGGGCTACCAGCTTTCCATTGAGACTTTGGACCTCTTTGATTGTAGAAGGGGATTTCATGGAACTGATGTCTTTGATCTTTGCAGGATCTACTTCGATTCCTTCGGGAGTGATGAGGTGCCCTAGGAAATGACCTTTTTCCATCCCAAAAGAGCATTTCTTGGGATTTAGCTTCATATTGAATCTTAGAAGAGTTGAAAAGGTTTCTTTGACATCCTCCAGAAGCTCCTCTTCTGTTCTGCTCTTTATGACCATGTCGTCCACATAGGCCTCCAAGTTCTTTCCTGACCTCCGAATAACTTGTCTACTAACCTTTGATATGTAGCGCCGGCATTTTTTAGGCCAAATGGCATTTTTTGGTAACAGAAGACTCCTCCATTGGTGTGGAATGCTGTTTTTTCTTCATCTTCCTTAGCCATCAAATTTTGATGGTACCCTTTGTATGCATCCAAAAAACATTTCCATCGAAACCCGAATAAAGATTCGATCTTCCAATCAATCTCAGGCAAGGGATAACAATCCTTAGGGGTTACTTTATTTAAATCAGTAAAATCCACGCACATTCGCCAACTTCCATCTCCTTTTTTAACCATGACGGGATTGGCTACCCAAGAAGGGTATTTTACCTCTCGTAATATGCCTGCTTTGACAAGCTTATCAACCTCTTCGTCAACAGCTTGACTGCGTTCTGGGGCTAATGTTCTCTTCTTCTGCCGTATTGGCTCCACTGTCGGAGGTATTCGGAGGTGATGCACGGTGCCATATGACTTTTCCCCTGCAAGGATGACTTCTCTGGGAATACCCGTCATGTCTGAAGGAGACCATGCAAATACCTCTATGCTTTTCTTCAGTAACTCAATCAGTTCGCTTCTTCCCTTGGGGGTCATATTCATTCCCACTCTGACTGACTGTTCTGGATACCTTTCGTTGATGATGACCTCCTCCTTCTTGCTCGGAGGCTCCTTGTCTTCTTTTTTCCCTTCTTGTTGGATGCTTTTGCATTCCATGATTGATAGCTTCTCAGAGGTCAGAGTGGCCAACCCTTGTGATGTGGGGAATTGCACCATGGCATGAGGAGTAGAAATGATCATCTCCAGCTTGCTCATGGCTGTCCTTCCCAGAATAATGTTGTAAGGAGATGGTGATCTAATGACCAAGAATTCCAAAACCTCCCTCTTCTGTTTTGGGTACTTTCCGATCCATACAGGAAGAGTGATTCGTCCTTCTGGCCATCGCGTTTCTCTCGAGAATCCCACTAAAGGAGTGGTGGATGGTTGCAACAGATCTTTTTCAGCCCCTGATAATTTATCAAAGCAATGGCCATACACGACCCCACAAGCACTTCCGGTGTCACAGTACACCTTCCGAATAAGATGTCCCTCTATCTAGATACTGATCAATACTGGGTCAGTGGAAAAAAGTGATGCGGAGGATGACGAACTAACCTCCGCAAGAGTATTTTTTGTCTTTTCAAACCTTCATCTTTCCTCACCATGTGGATCTCATGAGTTGCTTTGGGAGCAGTTTCTTGCGATTTTCCTTCCTTGTGCCATAAAGATTTTTTGACCTCTGGGCTTTCCACCTCCTTCTTCGGTTGCCTTAGATTTTTGACCAGGTGCCCCAGCTTACCTGTTTTTACGGCTTCCTCTACCTGCTTTCAGGGCTCTGTACAATAATTAGTATCATGGCCATAGTCTTCATGGAAATCACAATACCTGCTTTTATCTTTGTTTTTCGGATTTCCCATCATCCTGGGGGGAGGACGAAATGATGAACTTTTTTTTTCTGTGGCCAATATCTCCTGAGGGGTTTTGGATAGAGTGGACAACAGCCCATGCGAAGGTGATCTAGGGGAGGAATGACGACCATATCCACCTGACTGTCTTCGAGAGTAGGGGGAAAACCTACTTGGAGGTTTGCTCCGTGACGGCTTGTCGGAGGTAGGACTGCGTCCTCTTCTTTCTCCCCCCTTCCTTGTTCACTGGAACTTCCTTTTTTCTGTCCTTGCGCACCGTAAACAGCTGTTTCTTTAGACCTTATGAAGGAATATACCTTATCCAAGAGAGCTTGATAGGATTTCGGCAAGTCTGCTGAAAGGATCTCCACCAACTGCCTGGTCCGTAGGCCATGAATGAAACCAGAGATTTTAGTATCTTCATTCAGGGCCCTGATTTGCTGGCTTTCCATGTTGCACCGCTCCACAAATGATCTTACAGTTTCTCCTTCCGCCTGCTTGATATTATGAACCTCCAGGTGAGTCTTGGTGTACCTCTTTTGTTGCATGAAGTTGGTTCTGAACTTTGTTCTGAGTTCCTCAAAGGTATTGATAGAAGATGGTGGGAGACTTTCAAACCATAGCCTGGCGGTCCCTTTGAGAGTCATGGGGAACATGTGACATGTTACAGGCATCGACCATTTCGATATCTTCATCATACCTGCAAAAAGACGCAAATGATCGTCTGGATCACCCAGCCACTCGTATACTCCTATATTCGTGGGAAGCTTTAACCCTTCCGGAAGAGGAAAGTCTTCAATCCACTTTACAAATGGTGATACTTCCGTCATGCCGCTTGTATGCTCTCCTTGACGTGTCATAGCTTGTCGCGCCAAATCCTCATTAGATACTCTTTCCATATGAGACGTATCTCCACCTCCCTGTGGCTGCTGCATGGCTTGAATGAAAGGGTTTGGGATCCAACCCTGAGGAAAGCCTGGGTATTGCCCCCACACTTGGGGGTGATGTAGGGATGGAGGAGTGGGATAAGGGGGAGCGAATCTCCAGTATTCCCCATAGTTTACCCCAAGAAGTCCCCTATTTTCTGTGTTAAAAGATGACGGGTTACCTTCCCTTGTTGATTGGAAGCTTCCACCTGCTGCTTGTTGGAAACCTGGAGGGGGAAAAAATCCTCTCTCTTGGTTTCCTAAAGGAATGGCTGTGACCACTGTAGACATGGTGTTCACATGAGTTTGACTTGTGGAGAACCTCATACCTTCTGTGGTTACCATAATTGCCTCAGACACCATGTTAGGAAGCTGTTCGGATACAGCTTCCCCTTCTGCATAAGGATACAGACATGCTCGGACTCCAGCTAGCGCGTTTCTCCTTTCCGCTTCTTGAATCATCATAGACTGCAATTGTTCATAGTGTTGTTGAACAAAGGAAATATCCAAGGAGGGGTTAAGAGGAATCATTATTGGATTGTTAACGGAGTTTTCTTCAAGAACTAGGTTTCGCATGGGATTTGCTAGTGTTAAGAGAGGAGCGACTGGGTCCATAGCAGTGGTTGATATGGTTGCAGGGGAACTGGTTAAGGGTGGGGGTATCATTTTTCTTGATCAAAGTTGGGTTCGAAAGTTTTCTTCGTCTATTAACAAAAGATAAATGGATTTAAAATGTGAGAACCGGTATAAATCCTGCCGGTCCCACGGATGGCGCCATTTGTTTAGACGTTTTTCTTCCTTCACGCTTTGCTACAAGAAAAAGGCTTGGAACTCCGATTAGCTGCTCTGAAATACAAAGTAAGAAGGTTAGTGTGCAACACAGGGGGATGGCCCCTGTGAGGCACCTCCGACGCTCAAGTTAGTCATAGGGAAGATGGTATGGTTCTTGGGAGATTGTAATAGGAAAACTAATATTGGTACTGAATGTCTAATTGTTACTTACCATTTGAGAAGGCAGAAGGGGGTATTTATACCTTCTTATGAGATCTTTTCATTGGTCTCCAGATGAAGACAAGAGTCTTCCTATAAACCGGATAAAAGGATCCTTCGAAAGGCATGCGATGTAGACAGCTCCTGGAACCAATAGAATGGGACTGCCTCCACCTGAGCAACTTTTCTCTTTACTTGTCTTATTTTCAAGGTCAACGTAGAAAGGTGGCCAAACACTATTTAAGAAAGGTGGCTAACATATAGGATATTTGACCCACACAAACACAAAGAATAATATATATTACAAATGCTTGAGGTTGGAAAAGATTATTAGAAATGATTGGGTCGGACTTCAAAACACCGACCCCTCAGTGCCCCATTGCTACATAGACGTGTAAAGTACAAAAAGCAAAAGGTGGTCGGACTTCAAAACTCCGACCCGCCAGTGCCCCCTTGCCACATAGACGTGTAAAGTACAAAAGCAAAAAGGTGGTCGGACTTCAAAACTCCGACCCGTCAGTGTCCCCTTGCCACATGTATATATACACATATTTGTATATATACACACATATATGTGTATGTATATGTGTGTGCGCGCGCATACACATAGTTTTATACATGTATACATACATACATATAGATGTACCTACATATATATACATGTATATACATGTGTATATATATATACACACACACACACATACGTATACATACATACTTTGCTAGTAATATAGATAGTTTATATTTTTCCTAGTAATATAATTAGTTTACTCATATATTTTTGTATGGTTTTAGCAACATTATTTAACACAAGATATTAGCATTAAGTGATTCATTATTAATGATTTTAACTATATACAACAAAGCATGAGTAAGAAGTTAAAAGATGCGAACAATTGGTTTTTTGGCGTGTCCCACATCGACAGAATTACGAAAAAAATATTTTATACAATCTACTATCATAAAGGCTTTTTCCCTACCTGCATCTCTCCCACATTGGCCAAGGGTATAAAAGATACCCCACCAAGATAGGCCTCTACAAATAAATGGAGTCTGGGTGATGAGCCTTACTACCCAAATGATGTATGCTTAGTCTAAGACTAAGGTGATTAAATCCATTATTTTTTATTTTAATGTAGGTTAGTGTACATATATGTTTTAAATGAATGAATATAAACGACTACGAACAATAAAACTACTAAAGTTATTTTATACACACACTACTAGTAAGATAGTTTATATTTTTACTAGTAATAAATTAGTTTTTACTCATATATTTATCTATGATATCAACATTATTTAACACAAGTTATTAGCATTAAATGATTCATTAATATTTATTTTAATTATATACAACAAAGCATGAGGAAGGAGTTGAAAGATGAGAAGAATTGGTTATCACCAAAAAGTTGGATTTTTGGCTTGACAAGAATATGAAAAATATTTCATACAATACATGACTATAATAAGCTTTGTCATTTCTGCATCTATCCCACATCGGCCAATGGAATAAAAGACTGCTAAGACAAACCTTTATAAATACAATGATGTCTAAATACATATCCTCATAAATTGATATTTCTCGAAACAACTAGTGCTTTATTAGGTTATTATTATTATGTTTCTATACTACTTTTGCATTAGTCCCACATTAGAGAATGGAAAGAAACCCCACCAAGACAAACCTCTACAATTAAAAGGAGTCTGGGTGACAAGCCTTACTACCCAAATGATTGATACTTAGTCTAAGCCTATGGTGGTTAAATCCATTGTTTTTATGTTAGTCTTACTTAGTGTTCATATATGTTTGAAATGAATGAACATAAACTACCACAAACGTCAACGCCATTATTTTTATGTAAGTCTTGTTTACTTTTTCATACTTGTTCGTTCAGCTGAAGTTAAAACGAAAATAAACGAACCCTTCTTCATGTTTGTCAATTGGCTTATAGCTCTACCTGGAATTTCAAATAGACAGTTGTAGCATAATGGTTAGGGTTAATATTGAAAAAACCCTACCATCTTTCATTGATTTATCGATTAAGTCACTGGACTTTTTTTTCAGCTGTTTAAGTCACTTATCAATTTTTGTCTTACCTAAACCTATATAAATGACCTACAAACGACGTTATTTAACTTAGACAACCGGTAACCATCTTTCTTCATTAACATTACAGTGGATCTTCACTCTTCAACAACGTTCATACTCTTGGTCTTCAATGTCTTCTTCTTCAAACTTGATGTATAGATCGAGTAATGTGAGTGATGAAACAAGAGTATGTTGGTGTGGACAACCTCGTTTGTTGGAATGGACGATTTCATGGACAAAGGACAATCCAGGAAGAAGATTTTTCGGTTGCCCTAATTATAAGGTAAACTCTCCTGATTAGTTGAAATAGGTCTAACATTTCTACTTAAATTGATGGATTTCTTCGTAACAGAGAAAGGGTTGCAAGTATTTCAAGTGGGTTGATCCAGAACTACCCAATGATTGGTACACAGATACCATTTTTAAGATTCATAATAGTCTGGAGGTTTTGAAGAATGGAAATCATTATTCTCATGAAGTGGATTTGAAGAAGCAAGTGGAGTTGCTTCAACCGGAAGTGCTGAAAACCCAAAAAAAAATGGAGTTATTGCTTAAGTGTGTCATAGTGATGCTGATTTTTCTGTTTGTTTTGATTATGTTCATGTAGATGTTTGTGTACCAAGTAATGTCAAGTAATGGTTATGTTCATCTAATGGTAGTGTGTGAATGTAACATCCTCGGATTTATTTTATTGTATTTTGGTTAATTAAGTGGAAAAATATACATTTAAGTTAAAATTTGAGCAATTATTATGTATTTGGGTTATTCAGAAGTTTACTGCTATTTTAAGAAAATTTGAACTTTGAATTATTATGGAGTATTAAGATTATAAAAGTTATTAATGATAATTTTAAGATTAAATCAGTATTTTATGGAACCGGTTAAGTTGAGAGGTGAAATGTGCAAAGATGATTAAGTGAATAAAAAGGGCAAAAAGGTTTCATTTGTCACCTTTACTCTCTCTCACTACTCTCTCTCTTTAGAATTTCCTCTCTACATCTCTCTAAGTTAATTCACTAACCGACCGTCCGATTTTCGAGAATTATACGTCAACGGAAAGATCTCGTGGAGTACAACAACAATCTACAAACGGATTTTTGATTTCATACGAATTGAGGTAAGAATCGACACTTTTAAGTTTGTTGTTTCAGTTTTGAAGAACTAGAATTTCGAATCTGTCATTTTATGTAAATTGGAGCTTGTTTTGCTTGAAATATTGCTGGAATGTGATAGTATATGCATAATAGAATCGAATATAGGTATCATACATGATATATCAGTGATTTTAGGCCTTAGAATGAAGGATTTAAGTCATAAGGATGAACAGACTCGAATATGCCAAGAGCAGAGTCGAAATGTAAGAACAAACTCGAGTTTGGTACTAGATTCGAATGTGTACCATCAGATTCTAAGGGGGGGGGGTTCGAATCTAACCATAGATTCGAAGCTTAGTTCGAATCTGACCATATGGTTCGAATCTGATGCATAGTTACGAATCTGATGCATAGGTTCGAATCTAACCCATTAAATTCGAGTTTAATGCCTAAAATTGAGAAATATACTCTCTAAACTCATGTATATTGAATGGAACTTATAAACAAATGACAAGGGTTACTCAAAGGACAATGTATGAACATGAGATAAGCTCAAACTTAATTATGGTATGAATTTAGACATGGACCCGAAATGGGGGAAAATATTGCAAAACTTACGAAACTTGATTTTATGGATTTTAAACAGTTATTGATATGAGGTACTGTTGTAATTAATATAACAGGTCCCTTGTGGTGTTGTTTAACCCACAGTGGGGTACTTGGTGGATCCGGTTGAAAGCCCGAGGAGAAATAATAATTGGTTAAAAGTTTAATTACGCACCCACTGTGAGTACATATGATTTCGCATGTTTATATCTGCTTTATGATTGCTTTTACTTACTGAGACATGTTGCTTCATATTTCGTTTGGAATTCTACTAACTTGCGTAGATTCAGATGCACATTCTTAATTGATGCATGTCCGTTCGTTTGTTGTGCATTTGCGATGGACCGGTGGGTCGCATCTGTTACTCTGATGTTACTGCTCTATATGACGCTGGAGCTGATCCCTCCAGGTCCGGTAGGCAGTATGTCATCCCCGATGTTATGTTTGTCTCAGTAGTATGTTTTAAAGGCCGAGCTTTGGGCTCGTAGAGCGACAGCTCTTGTGTGGTCGTACTTTGTGTACGTGGAGAGTGCACGACGTGTGTCGTCGGTGCTACTCTTGTGGGCATCATAAGGATTTATAAAATGTGTAAATCTGTGTATTCACTAAGCATTCGCTTACCCCTCAGTTGACTTTATTTTACAGGTAAGGGAAAGTCTACAGCCGGACCTTCTAGTTAGGTCGTTTTGGAAGATTTGGGAGACTCGGCAATATTTCATCGGTAATTTATGTTATGAGACAATGTTGTAATATTCTGGATGATTGTAATAATTGTATGGGTGTGTAGACTTAGACTTGATACCTTATAGCACCGTAGGGTGTTTAACACTTGTTGCACTACTTTATTTATGTATTTTAATGCTTCCGCACTTAAACTAGGTCATCAGATCATCATGTAATTGTGTTTGATGATTAATCCTGGGTGTTATGTAAATGATGGTTATTGTGGCAAGGGTGTCACACGAGATGGTATCAGAGCAGTTGTTTGAGATTCAAGTGTCCGTGAGGTCTTGATCTCAAACATTAGGTGATGATATGTAGTGATGCTAAGTAATGATCTGAACTAAGATAGATTATGATCTAGTAATTATAAGAGATTGACTATCATACGGGACACAAAAGTGGTGTCTTTAAATTAATGACATGTTACTAAACAAGTTATATGTTTATAATTTCAGAACATGTCTGGAGGAGGAATGACACCTGAAGAAGCAAGAGAAATGATGCTAGCCTTGATGGCTGAACAGAACAAAATGATACAAGATCAGTTTCGGGCTCGAGATGAGGCCGATGCTAAGAGAAGAGAGGATAAGAGAAAGAACAAGGAGAAAGAAGGGGGTAACAACGAGGAACGAGATGACAACATTGGGTCGTCTAACAAGCCCAAAGGTTGTCGTTTCAAGGACTTCAAAGGAAATGGGGCCGTGGAGTTTAATGGACTAGGAGATGCTGTTGCCGCACTTGAATGGATAACAGCTACTGAGAGAACGTTCCGAATCAGTGACTGTGCTGAGAAGGATATGGTTCTTTATGCAACTGCTATGTTCACGAATGATGCAATCATGTGGTGGAACGCAATGGTGAATGCGTTGACATTGGAGAAGATTTCTGTTATGACTTGGGCTGAGTTCAAGGACTTGTTCACTCAGCAGTACTGTCCAGTTGATGAGCGCCGGAGGTTGGAAGCAAAGTTTATGGCACTGATGCAGGGGACTAAGACTGTGTCCCAATATGCTGTAGAATTCACGAGGCTGAGTCTGTTTGCGCCTCATCAGGTGGACACTGAGGAAAGGAAAGTGACCAGGTTTGAGGCTGGTCTTGATATTGAAATTAGGAGGGTTATGAGCAACGTCCGCTACCCTACATTTGCTGGCTTACTTGAGGCTGCCAGAAATGTAGAGCAGATTCTGATCATGTCAGGTTATTCGATTGGGTCCGCTGCTGTTTCCACCAACCCAACACAGCCGTCACCGCCGAAGCGCCAGCGCGAGGGAGGATATTCTGGTTCTTCCCGATCTTCACAGTACTCACCTCAGCAGTCGTATCGCCGCTCATCTGGTTTTTCCGATCGTGGTCGTGCTCGTGCCTACTCCATCAACACCGAGCCGCGATATTGTAATAGGTGTCACTTGGAACACTTCGGCAAGTGCACCAATGGACGTGCTTGTTTTTGTTGTGGTGAGTTGGGACATTTTCAGAGTGAATGCCCAAGGAGGGGAGATGCTTGCCATAAGTGTGGTGTATGGGGACACTACAGTAGGAATTGCAGAAAGAACGATCCAGCTGCTGCTGCTCCATCTACAACTCGATCTTCGGGAGGTTCAAGTGGTGGTTCAGTTAACCGAGGCTGGGGTCAGTCTCAAAGGGCACCTGCTCGTGCTTTTCAGATAACTGCAGAGGAGGCAAGGGAAAATCCGGAAGTCGTCACGGGTACGTTCATAGTTAATTCTATGCCTGCACGAGTTTTATTTGATTCGGGTGCAAATAGATCGTTTGTTTCTACTATGTTTGCACAAAGACTTGCTATGCCACTATCTAGATTATCTGCTGTTCTTGACATAGAAACTGCTAGCAATACTTTAGTAAAAGTAGATCATGTCTACCGTAACTGCACGTTAGTAATTGAAGATGTAGTCTTCAATTTGGACTTGATCCCTATTGAATTCAGTGAGTTTGACGTAATAGTCGGGATGGACTGGTTGATTGAGAATGAAGCCCATATAGTGTGTAAGAGCCGAATGATAAAGATAACTACTCCGGAGGGGCGTGAGATTTGCATTTACGAGGATAGGAGAAGTGGGGATCTGTGCCTATTGACTATTGCAAAAGCCCGAAAGCTTGTTGCAAAGGGATGTGACGCCTACTTAGCATATGCTATTAATGCTAAGGCTGAGAAGAAGACGTTGGCCGATGTGCCTGTTGTATCACAATTTCCGGATGTGTTTCCGGAAGACTTGTCTGGCGTGCCGCCTGAGAGACAAGTAGAATTTAAGATTGATTTGATCCCTGGAGCTGCGCCGGTAGCTCATTCTCCTTATCGTCTTGCCCCAACTGAGCTGAAAGAGATGATGACACAACTTCAGGAATTATTGGACAAGGGTTTCATTCGGCCGAGTTCATCGCCGTGGGGAGCCCCGGTACTGTTTGTAAAGAAGAAGGATGGCACGATGAGGATGTGTATAGATTACCGGGAGCTGAATAAGTTGACGATTAAGAACAAGTATCCGTTGCCACGGATAGACGACTTACTTGATCAACTACACGGGGCTAGTGTATTTTCTAAGATTGATCTGAGATCGGGATATCATCAATTGAAGGTTCGAGAGGAAGATGTGCCGAAGACAGCTTTCAGAACTCGGTATGGGCATTACGAGTTTCTGGTCATGCCTTTCGGATTAACTAACGCCCCAGCAGTGTTTATGGATTTAATGAATAGAGTTTGCAGACCGATGTTGGATAAATCGGTAATTGTGTTTATCGATGATATTTTAGTATACTCTAAGTCTGAAGCTGAACATGCTGAACATCTGAGAGAACTGTTGGAATTGTTAAGGAAGGAAAGGTTGTACGCCAAGTTCTCAAAGTGCGAGTTTTGGCTACAACAGATACAGTTTCTAGGACATGTAATTTCTGGAGCTGGGATTTCGGTAGATCCAGCTAAAGTTGAAGCGATAAAGAACTGGGAGCCGCCTCAATCAGCTACCGAAGTTAGAAGTTTTCTTGGACTGGCAGGGTATTATCGGAGATTTATTAAGGATTTCTCGAAAATTGCAGTTCCTCTAACTGCAATAACCAAGAAGAATGCACCGTTTATATGGGAAACTGTGCAATAGGAGGCCTTTGAGGTTCTGAAGAAAGCGTTAAGCAAGGCTCCAATACTTGCCTTACCTGAAGGCAATGACGACTTTGTAGTTTATACCGATGCATCGAGGTTAGGGTTAGGTGCTGTACTGATGCAGCGTGGAAAGGTAATCGCTTATGCCTCGAGACAGCTTAAGCAACACGAAAGGAACTATTCAACTCATGACTTGGAGTTGACCGCAGTAACGTTTGCATTGAAATTATGGAGGCACTACCTATACGGTACTAAGTGTCAACTTTACACGGACCATAAGAGCTTGAAGTATATTTTTAGCCAGAAGGAACTTAATATGAGACAACGTAGGTCTATGGAGCTTATTAAAGACTACGATTGTGAGATACTTTATCATCCCGGGAAGGCTAATGTAGTAGCCGATGCCTTGAGCCGGAAAGCTTATGCTAAGGATTTCTGTTATATGATGACGTCTACAATGCTGACCTCCACGATAGTTGATGATGTCAAGGTTGCTCAGGAAGAAGCCTTGAAAGATGAGAATATTGGTGCTGAAGATATTAGAGTACAAGTTAAGAACATGGAAACAAGTGAATCGGGACTGAAAGGGATATACGGGAGGATATGGGTGCCGAAGTTTGGTGGAATGAGACAAGTAATTATTGAAGAAGCACACCAGTCTAGGTTTTCTGTACATCCCGGGAGCACAAAGATGTACAATGACTTAAAGGCAGATTTTTGGTGGCCGGGATTGAAGAGAGACATAGGGCAGTATGTAGAAAGATGCCGAACTTGTCGGTTGGTAAAGGCCGAACATCAGCAACCGTACGGCAGTATGCAACCGCTTCCTATTCCGGAATGGAAGTGGGAGCATATTACGATGGATTTTGTTACAAAGCTGCCGAAGACTAAGCGACAGCATGATGCAGTTTGGGTAATCGTGGATCGATTAACTAAGTCGGCTCACTTCATATCGATTCGCGAAAGTTATTCATTGGAGAAGTTAGCTCAGATCTATATGGATGAGATCGTTGCTAGGCATGGAGTGCCTAAGTCCATAGTGTCGGATAGAGATAGCCGATTTACCTCAAACTTTTGGTCGGCACTACAAGAAGGGTTAGGGACGAGAATAGCAATGAGTACAGCCTATCGTCCGCAAACCGATGGCCAGAGCGAACGAACAATTCTCACGTTGGAAGATATGATGAGATCATGTATACTGGATCTCGGTGGCAATTGGGATGATCATTTGCCACTGATAGAGTTTTCGTACAATAATAGCTATCATGCGACAATAAAGAAGGCACCGTTCGAGGCACTGTATGGAAGGAAATGTAGGACTCCTACATGTTGGAGAGAAACGGGCGAAACACCGATTGTTGGGCCGACGTTACTTCAAGAAACAAATGAAAAGATACAATTGATCAGGCAAAACATGAAGGCGGCCCAGGACCGACAGAAAAGTTATTATGACAGAAGGCACAAACCGATCAACTTTGAAGTGAACGACTGGGTCTACTTGAAAGTATCACCCATGAGGGGTGTTACTCGTTTTGTTAAAAGGGGCAAGTTGGCTCCAAGATTCGTCGGACCCTTTAAGATTGTTGAAAAAGTTGGAAATCAGTCTTATCGGTTAGAATTGCCTGAAGGGATGTCGGGCATACATCCGGTATTTCACGTTGGGAATCTCCGAAAATCGTTTAACACTGGAAATGAGGATTGGGCAGATCACACAGAGCTGCAAATGGATGAAAGGCTTCGATATGTGGAGGAGCCGGAATGTGTATTGGATACTAAGATGAAGAAGTTGAGGAGCAAGGAGATAGAAATGGTGCTTATACGTTGGAAGCATCATAAGGGAGCAAATCATACATGGGAAGTTAAGTCAGAAATGTTAAGAAAGTATCCGAAACTGTTTGAATCCGAGTAACTTCGAGGACGAAGTTGAGCGTGGTGGAGCCCATGCTGTAACATCCTCGGATTTATTTTATTGTATTTTGGTTAATTAAGTGGAAAAATATACATTTAAGTTAAAATTTGAGCAATTATTATGTATTTGGGTTATTTAGAAGTTTGCTGCTATTTTAAGAAAATTTGAACTTTGAATTATTATGGAGTATTAAGATTATAAAAGTTATTGATGATAATTTTAAGATTAAATCAGTATTTTATGGAACCGGTTAAGTTGAGAGGTGAAATGTGCAAAGATGATTAAGTGAATAAAAAGGGCAAAAAGGTTTCATTTGTCACCTTTACTCTCTCTCACTACTCTCTCTCTTTAGAATTTCCTCTCTACATCTCTCTAAGTTAATTCACTAACCGACCGTCCGATTTTCGAGAATTATACGTCAACGGAAAGATCTCGTGGAGTACAACAACAATCTACAAACGGATTTTTGATTTCATACGAATTGAGGTAAGAATCGACACTTTTAAGTTTGTTGTTTCGGTTTTGAAGAACTAGAATTTCGAATCTGTCATTTTATGTAAATTGGAGCTTGTTTTGCTTGAAATATTGCTGGAATGTGATAGTATATGCATAATAGAATCGAATATAGGTATCATACATGATATATCAGTGATTTTAGGCCTTAGAATGAAGGATTTAAGTCATAAGGATGAACAGACTCGAATATGCCAAGAACTGAGTCGAAATGTAAGAACAAACTCGAGTTTGGTACTAGATTCGAATGTGTACCATCAGATTCTAAGGGGGGGGGGGGGTTCGAATCTAACCATAGATTCGAAGCTTAGTTCGAATCTGACCATATGGTTCGAATCTGATGCATAGTTACGAATCTGATGCATAGGTTCGAATCTAACCCATTAAATTCGAGTTTAATGCCTAAAATTGAGAAATATACTCTCTAAACTCATGTATATTGAATGGAACTTATAAACAAATGACAAGGGTTACTCAAAGGACAATGTATGAACATGAGATAAGCTCAAACTTAATTATGGTATGAATTTAGACATGGACCCGAAATGGGGGAAAATATTGCAAAACTTACGAAACTTGATTTTATGGATTTTAAACAGTTATTGATATGAGGTACTGTTGTAATTAATATAACAGGTCCCTTGTGGTGTTGTTTAACCCACAGTGGGGTACTTGGTGGATCCGGTTGAAAGCCCGAGGAGAAATAATAATTGGTTAAAAGTTTAATTACGCACCCACTGTGAGTACATATGATTTCGCATGTTTATATCTACTTTATGATTGCTTTTACTTACTGAGACATGTTGCTTCATATTTCGTTTGGAATTCTACTAACTTGCGTAGATTCAGATGCACATTCTTAATTGATGCATGTCCGTTCGTTTGTTGTGCATTTGCGATGGACCGGTGGGTCGCATCTGTTACTCTGATGTTACTGCTCTATATGACGCTGGAGCTGATCCCTCCAGGTCCGGTAGGCAGTATGTCATCCCCGATGTTATGTTTGTCTCAGTAGTATGTTTTAAAGGCCGAGCTTTGGGCTTGTAGAGCGACGGCTCTTGTGTGGTCGTACTTTGTGTACGTGGAGAGTGCACGATGTGTGTCGTCGGTGCTACTCTTGTGGGCATCATAAGGATTTATAAAATGTGTAAATCTGTGTATTCACTAAGCATTCGCTTACCCCTCAGTTGACTTTATTTTACAGGTAAGGGAAAGTCTACAGCCGGACCTTCTAGTTAGGTCGTTTGGAAGATTTGGGAGACTCGGCACTATTTCATCGGTAATTTATGTTATGAGAC
The DNA here is from genome assembly GCA_020465985.1 of Centrapalus pauciflorus. Lineage (NCBI taxonomy): Eukaryota > Viridiplantae > Streptophyta > Magnoliopsida > Asterales > Asteraceae > Centrapalus > Centrapalus pauciflorus. Next base: position 42,198 of record JAANYP010007456.1, read on the forward strand.
AATGTTGTAATATTCTGGATGATTGTAATAATTGTATGGGTGTGTAGACTTAGACTTGATACCTTATAGCACCGTAGGGTGTTTAACACTTGTTGCACTACTTTATTTATGTATTTTAATGCTTCCGCACTTAAACTAGGTCATCAGATCATTATGTAATTGTGTTTGATGATTAATCCTGGGTGTTATGTAAATGATGGTTATTGTGGCAAGGGTGTCACAGTGAAGTTGATATATTGAAGTAATGTCAAAAATGAATATTGTTGTTTGAAAGAACTTGATGTATTGAAGTAATGTCAACAGTTTCCAGGAAGTAATAACAATAGTTTTGAAGTAATAACATCAACATGTAAAACAAAAGTAATAACTTAAACTTGCATTAAAAACACTTGTGCCCTTTGACATCATGTGAATAGCACATAAAGATCCTTTACAAAACATGTGCCTTTGACATCATGTAATAGCACACAACATTAACTTTCAAAAGGGGTAAGATGTCTATTCGTATTGTTTACTTACGAAAGGCTATCAAAAGAAAGTGTCCCCATTCACAAAATTTACAAAAAAAATGACACAGCCCTAGATGTACTACTATTCTATTGTAAATGGCTTGTCGCTTGTTCCACCTCCATCCTTGTCAATCACAACCTTGCTCAGTTTTTGCTTGATTATCCTTTCAGAATATTTTCTTGTCCTACCAACTGATTGTTTTCTTGGCCTTTTCCCATCCATGATCTCTTCAATCGCTGCCTCAGCTTCATTGATCACTTGACTTTCTTCAATTTGACTTCCCATTACTTGATCCTCACCTTCTAGTAACTGTTAATAAGATATACACATAAAAAAAGTCAATATGAGCAGTTGCACCTGGCAAGTGAGCAGTTATAATTGGTTCACTTACAGTTGCATTTATACGAGCAGTTTCAGACATGAGCAGCTCATCAACATGAGCAGCTACATCACTAACAGGCTCATCAACATGAGTAGCATTTATATGAGCAGTTTCATCACTGACAACCTCATCAACATGAGCAGCTACTCCAGTAACAGACTCATCAACATGAACAGGTTCGTTTTTAATGATTGAATGTGGGAGTACATCTTCGGGCCAAGCCACATGTGTACCATGCATTGTCTGTAATTCAGACCAAGTAAGGCATGAAAAAAGGGTACTAAGGCATGAAAATTTACATGTATTAAGGCAAGAAATCTTACATGTATCAATGGTTCCCCCGTGTTGGGATCAAAAGAAACACCCATTGTACCACCCCTACCAGCACCTGTACCACCCCTACCAGCACCTGTTCCACCCCTACTAGCACCTCTAGCACCCCTACTAGGACCCCTACCTCTTGAACCTCTACCCCCTGATCTACTTGATGCTGGTTGTTCCACATTCAACCTTGGCCTTCCTATTTTTTTCACTTCTTTTGGAGGTGGAGTTACCTTCTGATTCTTGCATGATCTGTGGTTATGCCCCTGTTGTAGACAATTCCTACAAGTCATCTTCTTTCCTTTTTGACTGATGGTTGTATTTTTTCCTTCTTTTTCAGAAGCATCCCTCTTTCTCTTCACAGTGGGTCGTCCAGGCATCGATCTTTGTTTAGGAGGCAAAGGTTTTGTGTATTCAGTCCTTGGCCACATATAACTACCATTCATTGGTAACAAAGAGAAACTATAGGCGTCAATGAATTTGCCTTTACTAAACCATTCACTAACAAAGTCTTTGGGGTTCTTGTTGATGTACATTATACAAGCCACAACATGAACACATGGAATTCCAGAAACTTGCCATAATCTACACGAACATTTGTGGTTATCAAGTTCCACTTTAAATGCATCTATGCCATGTTTTGCCTCAAAGACATTTCCTCCACTAGGTATAACATTCCAGAATCTACAAACATCATGTTAAAGCATAGACATACATATCAATCTATAACATTCCAGAATCTACAAATATATCAATTATAAGCCCCTCTACAAATAACATTCCAAAATCTACAAATTATATGGCTGGACAAATATATCAATCATAAGACATACATATCAATTAAAACATACCCTTTACCCCTTGAAAATGTCTTTAATTTTGTTAATATGGCTGGACACACATCATCTTCCATCAATTGTGCTTTGTTGGACATCTTGAATATCCTTTCCATCATCATAATTCTAATCTCCTCTAACATGGTTATGATGGGTTTTGTTCTTGAACGTACAATCATAGCATTAAAGCTTTCACAAATTCCATTCTCATTAGCTTCACATGCTCTATTTGGTACAAAAAAGGCCCTACTCCAGCTGTTAGGATCTCTATCAATGAGGTGCTTGTATGCATGTTCTGTTACTTCCTTCAACTTTTCCATGTGCTTTTTAAATTCTGCAGGATTAGTAGCTGATGCACTTGACCAAAACAGATTTCTAAACTCTAACCCATTGAAAATTTTCTTGAAATTTGCATAAACATGTCGTGCACATTGTCTGTGCTCGGCATTTGGGATTATTGTTTTCGCAGCTTCCACAAGTCCCTACAAGTAGCATATGTTAAATATAATTTATGATTCGAGTATAAATTGATTTACAAAGAGGAAGTAAGTATTTTACCTTATGTTGGTCGGAGACGATTGTCAAACCCCTGCCTTCCTCAAGATCAAGGTCATCTGCTAGTAATTCCATGAACCACATCCAGTTGTCCTTATTCTCAATGTCAACCACAGCCCATGCAATGGGATATAACTGGTTGTTTGCATCTCTACCCACAGCAGCCAACAACTCCCCCTTCACGATACCTTTTAAAAAGCATCCATCTAGTCCAATAACACGCCTGCATCCAACTTTCCAACCGTCTTTCAGAGCTTTAAAACATACATAAAACCGCTTGAAATAATTGTTCCCATCAGGACCTTCCTCAACTCCTAATTTAACTGTGCTTCCTGGATTGCTTCTCCTTATTTCTTCACCATAGTCCCACAACCTCCCGTAGTGATCCTTCAATGACCCTTCAATTTGGTAAATTGCCCTTGCTTTACCCCTTTGACATTGACCAATACTGACTATGCATCTATATTTTCTTTGTAACAGTTCTCCAATCTCCTTTAAGGTAATACTAGGGTTTTTTATGATTTCCCTAAGCAAAGTCTTTGCAATCCAATTTGGAGATACAAGAGAATTTTTTTTGTAATCTCTACTACAGAGATGGTTTTCATCCATTGATTTAATTTGAAAAGAGTCCTCCTTTCCCATCCATGACGCCCACAACCTAAAAGGACATTCATTCCCATCATTTGTTTTTCCACATCTAACAAACAACCTCGAATGATCATTTTTTACAAACCTCAACTGATAGCAATTAGCCACAGCATAGTTTATGAGGCAATGTTTCAATTGTGCAGGCCCAGTATACTTTTCACCTAATCTTGGCTTCATTAAATTCCATCGTGTTGACGGATCATGGGTTAGGTGCACATTACTAGATACTACAGGCTCATCCTCTTCATCAATAGGTTCTTCATGATCAGAAACAATTTCATCATCATTCATTTTGTTACCTAACATATCAAAGTCACAAAGCTCATATAAAAACGGGTCATTAATGTCTCTCTCTAAACTATTCAAGTCATCATCTTCTTCGGAATCCAGGGAAACACAATCAGACATCGAATTCCCATCATCACTTGGCTCAAAAGAGGGGTCTTCACTATCATCACCACTCTCATCATTTGGGTCCTCTACTATAAAAGAAGTTAAATCATCACAAAGTACATCAATGAACATTTCCATTTCACCATGTTTAGCACCATATTCCACAAATCGATCAACATCAGAATTGTTTTTTATTGGCCTCAAACCATTGTCTAATTCTTTTCCAGGAAGTACATAGTATATGTTAAACAGAGTGTCATAGCCAACCATTTTAGTCACTGATTCATGTAAATCATCAAATGTCAAGCCATTACAGTCTATTTCCTTAATAGTATTCTCAATACCATATTCATACAATAACACTGGATCAGTGACAAACATGCCCCCATGATGCATAAACAATGTAACAATCTTTTTAGTGTTTGAGGACGATGCCATTCTGCAAAAAAAAATTAATATTTCACAAACCTAAAGATGGATAACGATTACAAAGGGATAATGTAAAATCTTTTCTACAGATGGATAAGGTAACAACATTTAACTTCCTCATCAAAATAAAACAGATGTATACGATTATTGATGAACATTCATGGAACAAACGAGAGCTTACAGATGGATTGTGACTTACGAACCGTGCTCTGACTGGGAACCGTGCTTTGAATACGAACCGTGCCTTGAATACGAACGTTCCTTACACAAATCGTTTCCTCCAATTGCGAACCATGGTTGAACGGTCTAGGGTTTTAGGAATCGTTCTGTTGAAGTCAACAGAAGACTTAAGCGAGATGGGTTTTATCCGTGGGGTGGGTTTACCGGTTCCACCGGTTGTAGGTCATTTTATATAGGTTTAGATAAGACAAAAATTGATAAGTGACTTAAACAGTTGAAAAAAAAGTCCAGTGACTTAATCGATAAATCAATGAAAGATGGTAGGGTTTTTTCAATATTAACCCTAATGGTTATATTAATTTTTGTAAGACGTCCCTAGATAACCTAAGCTAGTGTTGATCATATATTTATTTTAAGTGCCCCCATTTGCCACTTACGGAATGTCATCCATGATCATAGAATTCGTAATCACATTGGTAAATGCATAACATGTTATATTAGCATACCTCTTCTTGCTTAATGCATTGGCCACTACATTAGTCTTGCTAGGTGGTAGACGATCCCACAGTAATAATCTTTGATAAGTTTCATTGCTCGTTGCCTAAAGTTCAAATTCTTTTGATCAAATATATGCTTTAAGGTTTTGTAATTCGTGTAAAATTAACGAGTGCCATACACATAGTGTCGCCACATTTTCAAAGCAAAATTGTATGCATCCAACTCTAAGTCATATGTGGGGGATTAGAAGCAAAGGTGATGACCTTCTCCCGTTACATCAATACACATCACAATCCGTTCAAGGATGCATCCATGTTAAAGACACCACTCATGGATATTCTATCATCTATCCTATATGTAAATGATATGTTTATCATTAGGAGTGATAATAAGATGACAAGGATGCGTTGAAAGCAATGTTTGATTCAGAAGATATGTATGTGACTAATGTGAACTCATAATGGAATTGTGTTAAGTCAAACACATTACATGGATAAGATTCTTAAAAAGTTCAAAGTTAAGGATTTGAGGTTTGCTAGAATACAAATTAATATGAGTCGACATTCTTCAATGAAGAGAGGTGATCATGGTTAATATTCAAGAATCATCATTGGGAGTCTTATGTACCTCATGATCAATGTACTAGACCCGACTTAGCTTACATGGTAAGTGAATTAGTTACGTATCCTAGTATCCATTAAACACTAATGTTTGACTGGAGTACGTTTGTACATGAGATACATTCATGAGTATGCATTGCATTATGCCAGATATCTAACTGTCATTGAAAGACCCAACAATGTGAATTGGATATACGATATAAAAGTATCCTAATAAACTAGTGGATATTTAATCACACTTAGAGATGCAATTGTATCTTGGAAGTAAAATTGTAAATGAACGGAATATTTAGGAACATTTAGTGAACATTCTTAGGAAAATTCTTTGATTTATTAAATGAACGAACATGAATAAGATTTTTTCGTTAGGTTAAATAAATGAAGGAACACGAACATAGATATCATGGACTTAACTTTCCACGTTTACAAAATCTCAATACTCCCTTCCATGGAGACACTTTCAAAATGACCGAATTACCGACCTTAAACTCCACAACTTTGTGTCGCTTGGTCGAGTATGACTTTTGTCGGTCTTAGGCTACTTTTACATTCGCATGAATGATTTAAATATTCTCGTGAATTTCTTGAAAAGGATTTGGCCTAGATAACGGTTTCTCACGAATTTCACGCCAACATATAGGCGTGCGGCATTTTTTACCGTACAAAGCATGGTAGGGTTGCATTTTAATAAAGGAATGGTAACTATTATTGTAAGTGTTGGGAAATATTCTAAGTATAGTTCAAACTGTTAGTTAGACTTCTCAAACTGTTAGTAGAATTTCTATGTAAGTACAAAGTTCATGCTGTTAGTTGAAGAAGTTCGAGCTGCTAGTATAAAAGTTCATGCTGCCAGAGTAATTTTACTCAAGCTGTTCTGCTCAAGCTGCTAAGTGATTCAAGCTGCTCAACAGTTTCATAAACAGAAAGTGCTGATATTCAGGAAAAGATATTTACACGAAGATTCCAGCATATCTACTATCAGAGAAGTCAGAGTCCTTCAAGGAAACAAATCAGAAAGCATTATAAATACATAGAATAGGTTTTTATATTTTAATCAAGTATCTGCACGTTCAAGTTTGTAATTGCTTTTTGTTTAAGTTTTCATAAGCCTCTAAGGTTGAAAAACCCTAAGAATAATTTGTGTTCTTCGTCTAATCAAACAGATTAGAGGTGATTGTAATCATTCTGTTCAGCAATACAAGCAATTTTGTTTATTCACTTGTGTTTATCTGTTATTGATTCAGAAAGCTTTTATCAAAACAATTAAGTGTTATTCCGCAAACTTCTTAATTAGACTTTGATTTATTACAAGATTATTGGTTTACACTCTGATCAATTCAAATCAGTTAATCTTAGGTAGTTAAGTTTAGATCCTGACAAGTGGTATCAGAGACACAGGTCGTTCTTTGTTTTTTCAAAGTCGAAAGCTTTCTGTTAACAATTTTAATTTTCTGCAATGGAGTTTGATAATAGCAGTAGTGGCTCTGGGCAAGGACTCAAAGTGCCTATGCTCAAGCCCACTGAGTTTGAGATGTGGAAACTCAGGATTCAACAGCATATTCAATTCATTGATTATGCCATATGGGAAGCTGTTGAATTTCCTCCTGCAGTTGATCCTGAACTTGATGCTGAGGGCAAACCCATCAAAACTCCTCCGAAAACTGAACTTGAAAGAAAGGCTAGAATGAATGAAGTAAAAGCTCTTACACTTTTACAAATAGCCATTCCTAATGCTTATCAACATCAGTTCAAAAAGTTTTATATTGCTCATTCTCTTTGGATTGCATTAGAGAAAAGATTTGCTGGTAATGCTAGTACCAAGAGAAATCAAAAGGATCTATTGAAACAACAGTATGAGAACTTTTCTGGTGGCAAGAATGAAAACCTTACTCAAATCTTTGACAGGTTCAACAAACTGATAAGTGAATTGGAAAGTGCAAAAGTCAGCCTGGATCAAGATGAGGTCAACAGAAAGTTTCTTAGATCTCTTGGAGAAGAATGAACAGTTTATGTTGCTCAATGGAGAACAAAAGACACTCTAGATGAAATAGAACTGGATGATCTGTACAACAGTCTGAGAGTGTTTGAGACTGAGATTGATACTAAAAAGAAATCTCTTTCTTATAATAACAATACTGCTCTTCTATCATCTGAAAAATCTAATTGCAGTGATTTCTTTTCAGGTGGTGATGGTAACTCTACTGAAGTTCACTATGAGTCTTTTGTTGCTAATGATGGACTGTTTGCTCTAAATGCTGAAGATCTAGAACAGATTCATCCAGATGATCTAGAAGAGATGGATCTGAAATGGCAACATGCAATGCTGACCATGAGGGCCAAAAGGTTTCTGAAAAGAACTGGCAGAACCAACTTTCAAGCCAGAGCAGAAGGCAAACCAGCTTTTGATAAGTCAAAAGTTGAATGTTTTAAATGTCACAAGCTTGGCCACTTTGCTAGAGAATGCAGATCTCAAGGTCAACAGTCCTCAAGGCCTCAGCAGACTAATCAGGCTTCATCATCACAAGCACTTGTCTCTCAAGAAGACAATGTGTTTGACTAGAGTGATCAGACAGAGGAAGAGTTTCAAAATCAAGCTCTAATGGCAGAAACATCAAATGTCTCCTCCACTGAACTACCATCTGAGGTAATTTCTAAACTCTGCTCTCAAACATGCAAAAATATGGTTAAAAGGTACAAAGATTATAATGAGAGCATGTGTAAAACTCTAGCTAAGATGGAAGAAAGGAGATATGAATACATGCAGGCCATAGAAGATCTTGAAAAACAGATCAATGACTATAAGGACAATGAGATTCAAATGGGACATGATAGAACATATCATGAGTGGGAGAAAAAGGAGCTGAATAAGAAAATAGAATCCCTAAATAAAAAGGTAGAAGAGACTGAACAAAAGGTGTTAGAGGCTAATAAGAAACTAGAATCTGTCAATATAGATCTAGGTAACTTCAAATTGGCAAATCAAAAGCTGGAACACCTAATGGAAGTCCAATTTAAAGACAGGGTAAAATCTCAGGTTAATCCCAAAGAAGTCATAGGATACAGAGCTACCTGCACCCCCATACAACAACAAATACATTCATCCAATGAGTGAGGTTGCTGATAGGCTTGTCAATGAACCATTAGATGAGTCTATGACTACTGTAGATCCTGTCCTTGATAACAGTCCTGAATCTAAAGAAGATCAGATTCAAAATAGAGACTGTGAGTGCACAGCAGTTGAGAAAGAACACAAAACAATGAGTGCACCTATAGAAATCCAAGTCCCCAATAAGAAAGGAAAGGAGAAGATGAGTGTGTGCAATGCTGCTCCACAGGTTTCTGTACCTTCTAACTGTAACACTGCATCTTCTTCAAAGAATAATAAAAAGGGTAAAAATGTTCCAGTCTGCACATGCCAAAAGCATGGTGTCCAAAAGTTTCCTAAACAACAGCAGGTAAAGGGAAATCAGAGGAACAAGAACCAGAAATTGTCCAATAAAACTGGTTCTCCAATTCAAACAGTCAAAAAATATTTTCATTGTGGCAGAAAGAATCACTTGGCCAGAGATTGTTTTTATAAACCATCTGTTGCAAAACAGACTGTGATTCATCAAAAGACAAACTCTCAAAATTCAAAAAATTCAAAGACCAAACCTCCTACTGCATCAGTTCCAAAGAAAACAATTGATCACAGGTTCTCAAAAGCCAATAAGAAACAGTCCACACACCAAAAACAAGTTTTAGCTAAACCAAAATTAAAGTTTAAACAAATATGGTGTGTTAAAGGGAAAAACTCAGGTGAACCTGTTGATACAAATGTTGAAACTGCCAAGTCTAAAGTTGAGACTGCTAGTGCAAATTCTCAAGCTGTTAGCACTGCGGACTCAGTTCAGACTGTTAAGCTCAAAGTTGGGACTGGTAATGGATCATCTGAGACTGTTATTGAAAAGGATGGACAAAATACCTGGATACCTCATGTGATAACTAAATACTCTCCACAAAATCCATCAGTGGATCTCACTAAGTATAAGAAATCAAAGACAGTGTTTAGTTATGTTAATGCACAAGGACAACACAAAACCAACTTGGTTTGGGTTTACTCCACTACTAAGTAAGCTTTTATTTGTGCAGGGCAACCACAGGTCACCTCATAAAACAAGATGACATTTGGACAGTGGATGCTCTAGGCACATGACAGGCAATTCTGAGTGCTTGTCAAATTTCAAAGGCTTTGAAGGAGGATTTGTTGCATTTGGAGGCAACTCCAAAGGAGGTAAGGTTACAGGTAAATGCACTGTTAATGCAGGCAACATGATTTTCAATGATGTTTTGTATGTTGAACAGCTTAAGTATAACTTATTGAGTGTGTCTCAAATCTGTGACAAACAAGATATTGTTTTGTTTACAGATTCTGAGTGCATTGTCCTTTCAAAAGATTTTAAAATTCCTGAAAATCTTGTTTTACTAAGAACACCAAGAAAGGACAATGTATACTGTTTGGACACAGAACTTTTATCTAAATCCAGTACTTTAAGCTGTTTAATATCCAAAGCATCATTCAATGAGTCTGCTCTTTGGCACAGAAGAATGTGTCACATGAACTTCAACTCCATGAATGTTTTAGTCAAACAGAACCTGGTAAGAGGCTTACCACAAAAGGAATTCATATGTGATGATCATTGTGTAGCATGTCTTAAAGGCAAGCAACACAAAACCTCTCATAAGGCCAAAGAAGTAAATTCAATCTCATCTGCTCTTCATCTGATTCATATGGATCTATTTGGTCCAACATCTGTTTTGAGTTTGAATAAAAGGGCTTACTGTTTAGTCATTGTTGATGATTTCACCAGATTTACTTGGGTTTACTTTCTTAGGTCTAAAGATGAAACTGCTGAGCTAGTTAAGTCATTTATTCTTAAGATAGAAAACCAATCCAACTCAAAAGTCAAGGTGATAAGATCAGACAATGGAACTGAGTTTAAAAATCATATTCTAAACAGTTTTTGTGAGTCCAAAGGTATTGCTAGGCAATATAGTGCACCAAGAACACCACAGCAGAATGGTGTAGCTGAAAGAAAGAACAGAACATTAATTGAGGCTGCTAGAACCATGTTAGCTGATTTAAAACTGCCAATGACCTTTTGGGCAGAAGCAGTCAATACAGCCTGTTATGTTCTAAATAGGGTTCAGGTTATTCAATCACAAGGGAAAACTCCATATGAGTTATTCCATAATAGAATACCCTTAATAGCCTTTTTCAAATCTTTTGGCTGTCCATGTACCATTCTTCACACTAAGACTCACTTAGGTAAGTTTGAAAGTAAGGCTGAAGAAGGTTTCTTTGTAGGATACTCATATCAAAGCAAAGCCTATAGAGTATATAACAGTGTGTCTAAAACCATTGAAGAAAGTGCCAATGTTGAATTCAATGAAAATAATGCAAATGTCAAAGGCACTGGTCCTGATTGGTTGTTTGATTTAGATTCACTAACTAATTCTCTGAGCTTTGTTGAGTATACTGCAGAATCTGATGCAAACAGGATTGAAGCTGTCAATGCAAATTCTCATGCTGGTAGCACAAATAATCAAGCTGTTGGCACAAAGTTTCAAACTGCTGCAGATTCAAATAATTGGGCAGAGTATACAATTGTACAACTTCTGTCTTGTGACCCTCCAGGGGTTCTGAATGCTCAACATGATTCAAATCCAGACAATGAAGTGCAGCTCCCAAGTCCTGAAAGAACAGCTCCAACACAAAGGGAAACAGTCCCAGATTCAAGTCAAGCTGTTCCAGAAGCTGAACCATCAACGGGTCCTGATGGAGATGATACAAATCTTGGATCCTCTTTTCAGACAGACAGAGAGCCTACACTCAGAGTTCACAAGTATCATCCTCTCAATCAAATAATGGGTTGATCCACGCACTCCTGTGCAAACAAGGACAATGGTTCACAAGGAGACTGCTGCTGCTGAAATAGCAGTTCCTGAATTTAGTCTAGCTGCATTTGAACATGCCTGTTTCATGTCTCAGCTAGAACCTAAAAAGGCATCAGAAGCTTTGAAAGATTCATCCTGGATTGAGGCAATGCAGGAAGAGATTCTATAATTCAAGATTCAGAATGTATGGACACTTGTTGATCTTCCTAAAGGAAAGAGAGCCATTGGTACAAGATGGGTGTTCAGAAACAAGAAGAATGAGAGAGGGATAGTCATCAAGAGCAAAGCCAGACTAGTAGCACAAGGGTACACTCAAGAGGAGGGCATAGATTATGATGATGTATTTGCTCCAGTGACAAGAATTGAAGCCATCAGACTGTTTTTAGCTTATGCAAGCTTCAAAGGTTTTAAAGTGTATCAAATGGATGTGAAGTCAGCTTTTCTATATGGCACAATTGAAGAGGAGGTCTATGTGTGTCAGCCTCCTGGTTTTGAGGACTACAGGTATCCAGACAGAGTCTACAAGCTAGACAAGGCTCTCTATGGACTCCATCAAGCTCCTAGAGCATGGTATGACACTCTGTCATCATACCTTCTACAGAATGGGTTCAAGAGAGGTACTCTGGACAAAACACTGTTCACAAAGTCCATCAAATCTGAGATTCTGCTTGTACAAATATATGTTGATGATATCATCTTTGGGTCAACCAATGACAGTCTGTGCAAAGAGTTTGAGGCTTTAATGCACAAGAGGTTTCAAATGAGTTCAATGGGAGAACTCACCTTCTTTCTAGGATTGCACGTCAAGCAGACGCCCACAGGTCTCTTCATAAGTCAATCAAAGTATGTCAAAGACATACTGGAAAAGTTTGGGTACAAAGATACCAAAGCTGCAAGTACTCCTATGGATCCTCACAAGCAGCTTCATACAGACAAAGATGGAATAGATCTGGACATTCATCTATACAGATCTCTTATAGGATCTCTTATGTATCTAACATCTTCTAGACCTGACATTATGTTTGTTGTCTGTGTTTGTGCTAGGTTTCAATGTTCTCCAAAGGACTCTCATCTGGTTGCTGTTAAGAGAATCTTTAGATATCTCAAAGGCCAACCACATTTAGGCCTCTGGTATCCAAAAGACTCTCCTCTTGAATTAACAGTCTATTCTAACAGTGATTATGGAGGATGCAACATTGACAGAAAATCCACAACTGGTGGATGTCAATACTTGGGAACAAGACTGGTCTATTGGCAGTGCAAAAAGAAAACAACTGTCTCCACTTCATCTACTGAAGCAGAATATGTAGCAGCTGCAAGTTGCTGCTCCCAAGTGATGTGGATTCAAAATCAATTGAGAGACTATGATATAAATTTCCTATCCACTCCCATTTATATTGACAATTCAAGTGCAATTAGCATTGTACAAAATCCAGTGAAATTTCCCAAAACCAAGCATATAGAAATTAGATTTCATTTCATAAAGGACTGATATGAGAAGAAATTAATCCAAGTTACTAAAATTTTAACTGATGATCAGTTAGCTGATCTATTTACAAAACCATTTGATGTAGGAAGATTCACCTTCCTAGTATCAAATATTGGTATGGTTAATATGGATTAATTTGTTCTTCTTCATACATATGCTTGATTAAGGGGGAGTCACTGTTTCATTCACAGTCGCCTAATTTTCAACTAACAGCTTGAGTATTTTCTCAAGCTGCTAGTTTATTTTCTCGGACTGTTAGTTGTTTCACTTGATCTGTCAAAGTGTGCAGGGTAATCTGGTCATTTCCATTAGTGTGTGCGCGGGTTTAGATATTTTTCAAAACCTTTAAAGGTTCCAGTTTCGTTCTATTGTAACTACCAGTTGCAAAATATCTTCCTGAACCCTTCTTGATTCTCTGAAACAATTCCCACGCACATCACTGAAACCCTAAATTCTTCATTCAATGGAGTTCGTCAAAGAACACAACTGTTTACCCTACTTTCTCAAACACGCTAAACTTGAACCATTCCATGACATGATGGACTTCCTTCGAAGTTATCATATCCATCATGCCCTTACCATCAATCCCACTATCTACATATCTCATATAGAACAGTTCTGGAAATACGCCTCAGTCAAAACTGTTAATGGAGTCACATCCTTGACATCCAAAATTGATGGCAACACTGTGTCTATCACTGAGGAAATCATACGCCAACATCTGCATCTTCAAGATGCCTCAGGTATATCCGACCTATCTCTTACTGCTTTACATAATGGTCTTCATGCTATTGGATATAGTAGGGGTGAGCTCGGTACCGGACCGAACCGAACCGGTACCGATCCCGAAAATACCGAAACCGAATTATTAGTTTTGAAAGAACCGAATACCGAACCGAATAATTTTATATGGTGCCGGTTCGGTCCCGAATACTGAATTTTAGCTAATTTAAAAACCGAATACCAAACCGAGAGTACCGAATACCGAATTTTAGCTAATTTAAAAACCGAATACCGAACCGAATATATTAATTCGGTACCGGTCGGTACCGGTACCGGTTCGGGTTCGGGAAATGGTATCCGTCGCTCACCCCTAGGATATAGGGGCCCTGCTGAATCTTTTACTTTCTTTAAAACAAATTTTGCCCCGAATACCGAATCCAAAGGGCACCTATTGAGGACACTCCCAACCTCAATCAGGAGGTGGACATCTCAACAGAGATTGTCCATATGGGTTCTGTGGCTGACACTACTGTTGCTTCTGCACAAGAGGCACAGGACAGTGCTAACATCACTAAGACCACACCCATGGCAACAGAAGGTGTGCAAGCACCATCTGGAAGTCCCCAGTACCAAGAACAGAGGGGCCCAGAGGTTTCTACTTCTGGTATTCATGCCAGTGATAGATCACAAGCACCACATTCGTTTGCTGATCTTGAGGCTAGTCTTCAACTCATGTTATTAACGGATCCTAAGTTGCAACCTGTTGTAGCAATGTTGGAATATCATCAGTCCATCATTGTTGCACAGGGGGCACAAATACTTGCACTCAGGCAGGCAGAAGCGCCTCAAAATCAAAGAATAAATTATCTCCATAAAGGGTTTACCCTCTGTGGGAATAAGATCATTAAATTAGAGCAGATGATTCGAACCCAAGTGGCAAAGGTTGTAGGTCCTCCTGACCAAACCAATGCTTCCAAAAAGGGGGAGAATCAGGAGATCCCTCAATCAGTCCAAGCAGCTCCAACAGTCCAAGATTCTAGGCTAGCAGTCCCAACAGCTTCTCAAGCTATTAGCCTAGAAACTCAAGCTGCTTCTACAAGAGCAACTGGAGTTGTTATAAGAGAAGGAATTCAGGCTCCCATCAATCAGTCCAAGCTACATCTTCTGCTACAAAAGATAAGGGCAAGGGTATTCTTATTGAGTCTCCAAAACACAAATTTTCTACCAGAGAAGCCCAGATTGCCTTTGATGCTGAGATTGCCAGAAAGATAGCAGAAGAACAAGATCAGGCTTTACCCATGTCCCAATGAAAGATGATGAAACCTTAGGAGATTATCTAAAAGGGTTTGTGGTCAAGCAAGGTGAAAGGAAGAGGAAGATGCCAACAGGGCATTCAAAGGCTGAGCATAGAAGATTTCTGATTAATTTTGCCTTTTCAGCTGGCATCCCAAAGAAGATGGCTCGGTCCATGAGCACAGAAAGGCTATAAGATATCCATGACAAGGAAATGGAAAAACATAAGGTAGCCAAAGTCTCCCAAGAAGTCCAAAGATCACAAGATTCAGCTCAAGCTGGTATAAGTGATGTTCAAGCTGCTGCCAGTGATCCTGCTCCTTCTGTTCAAGCTGCTGCTCCTATTCCTCAACCAGAGTCAATTTCACAAGCAAAGCTTGATCAGGTTAAAAGGGTGTTGTTTGAGCATCAGCTGCAAAATGTGATGGAGATTGAAAAGTCCCTCGACCAGCATGATTTCTCAAAACCTCTTATTACTTACTGGTATGCTAAGCCAATGGATAACATTGACTTAAGATATCATTTTGTAGTAAGAAGAGAAACTGGTCCTGAGGAAGAATATAAAAGTTTGATGCATATGGCCCAAGGGATGACCAGAGATGAGCTCACAAGGATGTATCATGTTGGGACTGCAACTCAAGTTAGATCTTCTCTCCCACAAGTAAAGCAAGCCATTAGAGATCTGCAGAGCATTTTTGATCCTGAGTCAATAAGGAAGGATATAGAAGATGCGAAGGAGATGGAAATTGTACAAGTTGATCTGTTTGTCAAATCAAAGACTTACAGAATCAGGTTTGCAAATGGATCCGGTATGTTCTTCAATTTTGAATTTTATGATCTTCCAAAGGCTATGCTACTTCAGATGAGATCAGTAAGAAAATATTGTGATAGAGAACATCTGAAGAAAGAATTTTTGAAGGCAGTCAATCAGAAACTTGCACAGTTGTAAGTTTTTGAAAGCCTTGGTTTGTAAATAACAGTTTACTTAGTTTTATTTCCTTATTTGTATAGAACTTAAAGTCTTCAGTAAAGAACTTAAGTTAGGGGGAGATTGTTGGGAAATATTCTAAGTATAGTTCAAACTGTTAGTTAGACTTCTCAAACTGTTAGTAGAATTTCTATGTAAGTATAAAGTTCATGCTGTTAGTTGAAGAAGTTCGAGCTGCTAGTATAAAAGTTCATGCTGCCAGAGTAATTTTACTCAAGCTGTTCTGCTAAAGCTGCTAAGTGATTCAAGCTGCTCAACAGTTTCATAAACAGAAAGTGCTGATATTCAGGAAAAGATATTTAAACGAAGATTCCAGCATATCTACTATCAGAGAAGTCAGAGTCCTTCAAGGAAACAAATCAGAAAGCATTATAAATACATAGAATAGGTTTTTCTATTGTAATCAAGTATCTGCACGTTCAAGTTTGTAATTGCTTTTTGTTTAAGTTTTCATAAGCCTCTAAGGTCGAAAAACCCTAGGAACAATTTGTGTTCTTCGTCTAATCAAACAGATTAGAGGTGATTGTAATCATTCTGTTCAGCAATACAAGCAATTTTGTTTATTCACTTGTGTTTATCTGTTTATGATTCAGAAAGCTTTTATCAAAATAATTAAGTGTTATTCCGCAAACTTCTTAATTAGACTTTGATTTATTACAAGATTATTGGTTTACACTCTGATCAATTCAAATCAGTTAATATAGGTAGTTAAGTTTAGATCCTGACAGTAAGCGAACACTGTTAAAGGAAGTTGTGTATCCAAATTACCACCAAGCTCAATCACACATTACCGCAACATGTTCTCCATCGTTTGATTCATTCTTGGTCTGGTCGTTAGCCTGGTGATGAAAAGCGGTACTCAAGTTTACCCATGTCCCCAGTTCTTGCATGCTTTGCCAAATCATGTAGTGAAACAATATTCATGATACATCATTATCGCTTTTGTGATCCCATGACACACTACGATCTCGTCGATATACTTTCGCCTTAACCGCTACAATGGATAGTTCTCTTGAATAGGTAAAAAGTGCATTGATTTTGTCAAACAATCAACAATGACTCATATAGCACAACGTCGTCATCCCTTTTCCATTTCTGATTCTCGAACGGTCTCATGTTTGAACATGGTTTTTAATGTTCTGCATTGACTTGTAGACAAGTCAAGCACCGCTCCATACATCTTTTGATATCTATTTTCATATGAGGCTGCCATTAATATACATCTTAAACCTCGCCAAAATAGCAACTTTGATTTATGGGCTTCTTCGAAAGTTAAATCTCGAACTCCTAGCACTATAAATCAACGAGGAAACTTGTCCAACCACATCAGCCAAGGGTATAAAAGACTTCTAAGTCATTACTTTATATATACAATGATGCCTAAATGAGTATTTCGAATCGTCGATATTTCTCAAACAACTAGTGTTTTGTCAGTGTATGTATGTGACTCTTTTGCATTAGCCCTACATTAAGGAATGGTAAGAAAACCCGCCAACGCAAGCCTCTATAATTAAAAAGCATCTGGGTGATGAGTCTCACTGCCCAAATGATTGAGGTTTAGTCAAAGCTTAAAGTGGTAAAATCCATTAGTTTATATGTGCCTAATCATTCTACGTAGGAAAAAAGCCCAAGAACATAGAATACTCTAAAAAATAAACGAACACTTACTTGTTTGAAGAATATGTGGCGTCACCAGATACAACATCCCCAAAAGCTTTGTAGTTCAGTTTCATGGTTTCGTCAGCCCAAAACAAACATACTAACTCGCTGTTGCATTTATACTCACAGGAAAAATTTGGAACGTCGTTTGCTTTGCTTATCAAGCGGTCACCAACCATTTGAGCGTCACTATCACCAATGAACCGATTCAAATCTCTTTTAAAATTTTTTGATGCGTTCCTACTAAATTTTAAGTTCTTATAACCATCGGCAATGTCGGACAAGTATCTACGAGCAACAACAGGACCAACATTCGCCCTGGACATGTCGTGTAACAAAGTCTTATCAGCGAAGTCAAGCTGTCTGTGCTTCTTAAGCATGTGTTTCCTATCATCTGATAACAACCGATGGCTGTGCCTCTCGACAAAATCATATACAAGGTACTTTTTTGAAGCCACGGATAACAACTTTATCTTCACACAGGCGCCACATTCTGCCCGACCGCTTTTCCCTCGACGAAGTTTGTTCTCAGGCGCAGGATTGCCTTCTTTATTGCATAATATATATTTGATTGTAACAACCCCATCGCTATTCTTTTTTGTCGTTCCTATTCTAGTGTCAAACACAGATAAATCAGCATACTTTTCATACATTCCAATAGCATCGTCCAGCGAAGAATACACACTGTATCTTTGCGGTTATAAATGACATGGAATGTTGGGAATCCAGTGTCTCCCTCCCCCTGGAGTTGTCTCCTCAGAACCCTCATCGTTTATCAAGGTCTTTAGCGTTTCATCTTTACCCGAATCTGTGATTTCGAAATATAACAAAGCTTAGGAAATATGAAACAATAAAAAGATAAATTAAACTCAAATAAAAGAATACATATTCAAAGAATAACAAATCTATATGTACAGATGAAGGCATTCTATAAACTCGACGAAACATACAAAACATTCTATGTAGAATATTAGGCATTCTATATAGAATAGTTAACATTCTAAAAAGAATACATCATATTCTACGTAGAATGCACAATATTCTACATAGAATATGGGATATTCTATATAGAATAGAAAACATTCTACACAGAATATGGGATATTCTATATAGAATAGAAAACATTCTACATAGATGATAACAAAGTAAATTAAAAACTATACGGATTGCATACAAAAAAATAAAAATAAAAACTATACGGATTGCATACAAACAAATAAAAATAAAAGCTTCAGTCAATTTTCAAAAACTAATATTGAAAGAAAAACTACTATGAAAAACTTCGAATAATACGAAAAGACAAAAATACACAGACAGAAACACTACAATTCAAACCTTATTAGGAATAAACATTAGATACAGCAACGATTACTCAAATAAAAAAATGACCTGGAATAGGAAAAGAACGATCGTCCACCTCCTCATCTGCTGCAAAACAATTTGGAAAAACATTACATGGTGTCTGTTGAACTGTGCAGGTCGACTCCATGGATTCAGGTGGAAAAAAAAATCGAGAATGTTTTCCGGCGACTCGACGAAACTGCTCTTCTTCTTGCCGGAAAAATGGAAGAAACCGGAAAAATTAATGACAAACACAATGATGATTTCATAGTTAATTAAAGGGCTTAATTAAATGACAGAAAGTTTCAACCTTTTCTGAAGGGTCGCATGAAAGAAGCCAAAGAAAATGACAGATTTGCCCTTAGTGGAGACTCTCATCTTTGCAAATATTTACAACAATGCCATTGACTATCCACCATTGATCCTCTTTATCCAAGAGCTGAAATTGGTTCTTGGGTTCTCACATTACCTTAAATAATGTGGGAACCTAAGAACTAATCTCATCCATTGATTTCATGAAATCAATGGCTTAGATGTAAGATGACATTTTTGAAATTAAGAAGGCTTTAGAGGTTTTTTGTTGGAAAAATGGGTGGGTAAGGGGTATATTGGGGATAACATTGAAAAAGGAGCTGCACGTCTCTCCACATACAATTAATTCTCTCCTCGTTTTTCTCTTCATCATTTTTTTTCTCCAAAAAAAAAAACCACCAGAGTTTTTCTCTTCATCCTTTATTTTCTATGAATACTATACAACTTTATATGTAGATTAAAATATATTCTATGGAGTCAACATAATATTCTATGGTGAATATACAACATTCTATGACGGAGATACAAAGCAACACAATCCGATCGAACATTCGACAATCACAATCAATGGTGCCCATCATGGAATCTTTTACAAATTGCATTAAAACAATTGATTCAAAACTATGATGTAAAAAAAATGTATAACAATTCTAGTTACATAGAATAACAATATTCTATGTAGAATATGTGAACTATCTACGTAGAATGTGAACAATCTACTTAGATTAGTGGTATTCTATGAAGAATATGTGAACATTCTGCGTAGAATTGGGGTATTCTATATAGAATATGTGACACTTACCTAAGATCTATATAAATTTGCAAACAATCTGTAAAAAACTATAAATGTGAGAAGATCTATATAGATTTACACTGATACAAAATATGAACATCATACGATAACATAAAATCTGAGAAGAATACAGATTAAAAAAATCCAAAATCTATAAATGTTTATTGAAGATCTATTCAAATAACATAGAATACAAAAATCTATATACATTTACAGACAATCTATAAAAAACTACAAAGAATACAAAAAAAATCTACGTAGAATATATCTTTTTTGTCGTGTCTTTCCTATTGTCTTGCTCAGAGCTCTCGTCGTTTAGCAAGGTCGTGAGCGTTTCATCTTTACCCGATTCTGCGATTTCAAAATATAAAATAGACTAGAAAATATGAACATCATAATATAACATAAAATATGAGTAGAATACAGATTAAAAAATTCAAAATCTATAAATGTTTATAGAAGTTATATTCAGACAACATAGAATACAAAAATATATATAGAGTTACAGACAACATAGAATGCAAGATATTCTACGTAGAATGCAAGATATTCTACGTAGAATGCAACATATTCTACGTAGAATGCAACATATTCTACGTAGAATGCAACATATTCTACGTAGAAGAAACGTTAAATAAAGCAACGAATACTCGAATCAAATATAAACATGACCTGGATTAGGAGAAAAACAATCGTCGACCTCCTCATCGGCTGCAAAACCATTTGGAAAAATATTACACGGGGTCTGTTGAAATGTGTCGATCGACTCTATGGATTCAATTGAAATAAAAAAACGAAATGGTTTTCCGGCGACGGAATCGAGCTTCTTCTTGCCGGAAAAAATGGAAGAAAAAGAAAAAATTAATGACAAACTCATTGATGATTACATAGTTTAATTAAAGGACAGCAAGATGGAAACTTTTCTGAAAAGTTGCATTAAAGGAAGGAGGAAAAATGACTGATTTGCCCTTAGTGGACCCAACCATACTTGAAAATATTTACAACAAATGCCATTGATTATCCACCCTTGATCTTATTTATCCAATGGCTGAAATTGGTTCTTATGTTCCCACATTATTTAAGGTTCTTAAAAGAACCCAATCCTATATATATATGGGATTTGTCATCAGATTTATTACATAGAGGACTCAACTTTAATGGATATACACACACACACGTGTATATATATATATATATATATATATATATATATATATATATATATATATATATATATATATATATATATATATATATATATATATATATATATATATATATATATATATATATATATATATTAAAAGTTAAAATTACTTAAGCCATTAATTTTCTTATTTGTTACATGAGATTTGTCATCACATTTATTACATAGATGACTCAACTTTCATGGACATAGATATGATCATATCTTCTATGTTATATATGATACAATGGACGAAATTTAATATATTAAATATTTAGCATGGATCAATAATACACACAGGCACGTGTGGCTTTCTTAAACACAAAATTGAAAAATCATTTTAAAATTTTTATTCGAATATTTTTATTTTTAACTGGTATAAAGCTTCATTGTTATTTGTAAAAAACTTACTTTTTAAATATGTCATATATTAAAAAACCATTTTAGAATTTTTTTTGAAAAATAACCATTAAGATTTAAACCGAGTAAAATTAAAAAATTTAATGAAAATATAAAACTTTATATTAATTGCTTCTTCAGTTACCTACACACATTATATATATATATACATATATATATATATATACATATATATATATATATATATATATATATATATATATATATATATATATATATATATATATATATATATATATATATATATATATACATATAGGGTTGGGATCATTGCAGAACCTTAATTTAGTGCAGAACCATAGAACCAATCTAAACCATTAGATTATAATATAACACTAGGGATAAGATGGTAATTATACAATTAACATTGAATTAATAGCAGCCTACCAAGTTTGACTGTCCACTTTGACTTTTTTTTTTTACTCTTTTAATATATAATGGACATGCAGTGTTGCATCGACGTTAAATATACGATATCAAAGTGTTCATTCGACATCGAATGGTCGTATGGGTAAAAAAATTTTACGAAAAATAAACACGTAAATTTTTTTTCAAAAAAATATATTCATGACCGTTCTCGTTAAATCCACCAACTTTGACTACTAATTTTGACTATTATTTATCTCTGTTAATAATGAACGTATATGCAGTGTTGCATCGACGTTAAATATACGGTATCAAAGTGTTCATTCGATATCGAATGATCTCATGATCTCACCATGATATATTGCATCGTGGTCTGGGTAAAATTTTTTTTTACGAAAAATAAAAAAATATATATCATAACCGTTCTCGTTAAATCCACCAACTTTGACTACTAATTGTGACTATTATTTTGGCTCTGTTAGTAATGAACGTATATGCAATGTTGCATTGACGTTAAATATACGATATCAAAGTGTTCATTCGATATCGAATGATCTCATGATCTCACCATGATATATTGCATCGTGGTCTGGGTAAAAATTTTTTTACGAAAAATAAAAAATATATATCATACCGTTCTCGTTAAATCCACCAACTTTGACTACTAATTGTGACTATTATTTTAGCTCTGTTAATAATGAGCGTATATGCAGTGTTGCATTGACGTTAAATATACGATATCAAAGTGTTCATTCAATATCGAATGATCTCATTATCTCACCATGATATATTGCATCGTGGTCTGGGTAATTTTTTTTTTACGAAAAATAAACACGTAAAATTTTTTCGAAAAAAATATATCATGACCGGTCTCGTTTTAAAGAGTATAAAATTCTCGTTTTTATGGTATAATTTTTTTGATTTAAAAATTAATAATATTAATGTTATTTGAATTTAAAGAAAAAAGATATTTATTTTCCTAATGTCAATCTTTTTGCTATTTCCAATCTTTTACTTTTTTACCCCTCCAAGAATTAAAATATCACTATTACCAATCTTTTTTTCACTAATTCCAAACTTAACTCTTTTAATCAAGACCATTAGATTATTCTAATCTATGGACGATATTGGTTCTACAGTTCTACAATAAATTTAGGTTCTGCAATGATCCCATCTCTATACATATATATATATATATATATATATATATATATATATATATATATATATATATATATATATATATATATATATATATATATATATATATATAGGGTTGAGATCATTGCAGAACCTTAAATTAGTGCAGAACCATAGAACAAATCTAAACCATTAGATTATAATATAACACTAGGGATAAGATGGTAATTATACAATTAACATTGAATTAATAGCAGCCTACCAAGTTTGACTGTCCACTTTGACTTTTTTTTTACTCTTTTAATATATAATGGACATGCAGTGTTGCATCGACGTTAAATATACGATATCAAAGTGTTCATTCGACATCGAATGGTCGTATGGGTAAAAAAATTTACGAAAAATAAACACGTAAATTTTTTTTCTAAAAAATATATTCATGACCGTTCTCGTTAAATCCACCAACTTTGACTACTAATTTTGACTATTATTTATCTCTGTTAATAATGAACGTATATGCAGTGTTGCATCGACGTTAAATATAGGGTATCAAAGTGTTCATTCGATATAGAATGATCTCATGATCTCACCATGATATATTGCATCGTGGTCTGGGTAAAATTTTTTTTACGATAAATAAAAAAGTATATATCATAATCGTTCTCGTTAATCCACCAACTTTGACTACTAATTGTTACTATTATTTTGGCTCTGTTAGTAATGAACGTATATGCAATGTTGCATTGACGTTAAATATACGATATCAAAGTGTTCATTCGACATCGAATGATCTCATGATCTCACCATGATATATTGCATCGTGGTCTGTGTAAAATTTTTTTTACGAAAAATAAAAAATATATATCATAACCGTTCCCGTTAAATCCACCAACTTTGACTACTAATTGTGACTATTATTTTAGCTCTGTTAATAATGAGCGTATATGCAGTGTTGCATTGACGTTAAATATACGATATCAAAGTGTTCATTCGATATCGAATGATCTCATTATCTCACCATGATATATTGCATCGTGGTCTGGGTAATTTTTTTTTTACGAAAAATAAACACGTAAAATTTTTTCGAAAAAAATATATCATGACCGGTCTCGTTTTAAAGAGTATAAAATTCTCGTTTTTATGGTATAATTTTTTTGATTTAAAAATTAATAATATTAATGTTATTTTAATTTAAAGAAAAAAGATATTTATTTTGCTAGTGTCAATCTTTTTGCTATTTCCAATCTTTTCCTTTTTTACCCCTCCAAGAATTAAAATATCACTATTACCAATCTTTTTTTCACTAATTCTAAACTTAACTCTTTTAATCAAGACCATTAGATTATTCTAATCTATGGACGATATTGGTTCTACAGTTCTACACTAAATTTAGGTTCTGCAATGATCCCATCTCTCTCTCTCTCTCTCTCTCTCTCTATATATATATATATATATATATATATATATATATATAGGGGTGGGTTCAATGGAGAACCTATATACATCGAAAAACCTTGGAGAACCACAATGTATCGCAAGAAAATCATAATGCATCATGCGGGAAGTCGATGCATCACGCGGGAATTTGATGCATCACGCGGGATTTTGATGCATTTGTGGTGGTGCATGAAGGTTCTTCAATGTTCTTCAATGCATGAAGGTACTCCATTGAACCTACCTATATATATATATATATATATATATATATGTATGTATGTATGTATGTATGTATGTATGTATGTATGTATGTATGTATGTATGTATGTATGTATGTATGTATGTATGTATGTACATACGTTTACGTACGTTAGTTTATTAACACGTGTATCGTGCATATATTGATAATAACCAATTATTTTTATTAAATATATATAAACATATTGAAGTGATAAACATATATTAAAATATACTATCGATAACAACTAATTATAAAAATATCACTCTGATATCTTAAAACTAAAAACTTAAAGAAATAAAACTTTGATAACTTTTTATAAAACGTGTTCTATAAACTCTTTAATTTATAACTAAAAATAATTTAGATAATGTTGTATATTGATTAATTTTAAATTAAATTAGATTTAGTTTATTTTTAACAAGATAATTTTTAAATTTGATTTAAATTTAGATTATATTTTATATTTTAAGATTTGAAGTTAGTAAATTGTCTCTAATGACACATGACATCACAAGTAAAAAATGAAGTTATTTATTTATTGGTGTTTAGTTATTTATTTAATAAATTTTTTATATTATTAATATTCACTATTAAATTATGTATAGATGTCACATGTCCAAAGGAAGAAATGTCAATTGACAACTATTTAAATGACATGTTGACATTATTTTTTTTATTAGAGTAGATAGATTGATATAAAATCGTTCTTGTATCATTTTTCTCCTATGTAAATTGAATATTTAAATTTCAAACTTTAAAGTATGTATAAATTGCACAAAAATTTACAATATGTTACATAATAAAAACATTTTACTTTGTTTCACAAAACAATAACAGTCCGTGTTTTATATCGGGGAATGAAATACGAAAGAATTAAAGTTTATTTTATTATCTATGAAACTTTAAATTATAAAGAAACTTGAATTTGTTTTAATTCCACCAAAATTCGGGATGTCATGTTCATATTATCATGTTTTCGTGTCAAAATCATGTTGACCCATTTTTGAGCCATATAATTTCATGTAGGGTTGGAGTTGTGTTAATTTAACTTTCTTGTGTCGTGTTCTTGTCGACGCGCACAGATTGACACGTTTCGTCTTTTCAATATTTGGTTTTCAAATTCTACTTTTGTATCTGAATTAGGTGTTCGGTTTTAGTTCAGAGTCAATTTTCAAAGTTGGTATTTGTTTTTTCGTTCAATTTAAAGCTTAAAAACATACATTTAAATTGCAAAATCCAAATAACAATTAAATGAATAGTTTTTGCCTAAATTATTAATAATATTAATTATCTTATTTTAGTTTTTTTTTTTTTTTACTTTTGGATGTTTGAAGTTTTTCTTATCATCTTTTCAAAAATTTATATGGGCCAATGTGTTGACTTGACATCGGGCAACCCAAGTTGACCCTAACACATTTAAAAGAATCGTGTTAATTCTATAACAACCCATTTTCAACCTGCACTCAGTTTGAGATGTGTTCGTATTCCTTTTATCATGTCATCTTAGAAATTCTCAGCCTTAATAGATATTATTGTAATTTTTGAAAGACAAGTGATTCAAGAAATCAAAGGCTACACAAGTAGAATTAAAACCCTTATTGAAGAATATTAATGCTCAACCGTTAAACAATTTCTCTAAGAGGCGTTTGGTTCGTAGATTTCCTGGGATTCACCGGGATTTGCATTTAAAATTTTGTGTTTCGTTCGCGATTTCAGTAATGATTTAATATTCTGGGATTTCTTAAATCTTATGATTCTTTGTTTATTTAAATAACCAAACATCTCCCCTATGATTTTAAATCTCAGTTAACTTACATTCTTTCATATTGACATATTTTTATTAAAAAATAATTTTAATTTCTTGACGAAATCCTGATAATGAATTAGCTGCATAATGCAAATCCTAAGATAGAAAGTATAGAATGAAAATCATAATCATCTTCCATGTAGATCTTGATCTTGATCTTGACTCCGGTAATCTTTCTTCATTCCTATGTTTCTCTTTCCATACACGCATCTATGATATGTGTGTATAATCACACACACACACACACACACACACACACACACACACACACACACACACACACACAAGTCATTAGCATAAAATCAAGGTAGCGATGTATGAGATAGCTATGTATTCGCGATGATAACCAAAGGAAATTATTGAGGCATTTGAAAATTGGCAAGAGTTAACATCATCTTTTGTTGTTAAATTCATATAATTGTGATTTCTTTTTATATAGTTAAACCGATATGTATACACACAAAAATTTAATATAATGCGCACTAGATTGGGAAATTTTCTAAAATTTATTATCAATTAGTGTGTATACATATCATTTGAAATTTGTTTGAATCAATTTTGAATTTATTATGAGTTATTTGTTATACAAAGTTGAAAACCTTAATTGATTTATGTTTTAGTTGAAATGTGATTCAATTAGGTGACCAAGATGGTTGGGTTGTTGAGAGAGATTTTTATCTAATGCAGTTTTTGGGTGAAGAGAATTAGAAGGAAACAATACCAACGCTGTAGAAGTCGCTAGGGGGTAGTCGACCGGCCAGCAATTAGTCGGCTAGGCAGGGATTAATTAAGAAGTAGTCAGATTAGAATTTTTAGTGTGCAAATTTCAAAATTATATATGTAACATGTTAAATAATAATAAGATATTAATATAGGTTAGTTAAAAACACGATCAAGTACTAATTAATACTATTTTATAATTAGAACTCAAGGTTAATCATTTAAATACTTTAAGGTAACAACCTAAATTTAATTAATTTAGATTTTATATATATATATATATATATATATATATATATATATATATATATATATATATATATATATATATATATATATATATATATTATTGAATATTAAAGGATTTTTTATTAATTAATTTAATATAATATAATAAATTATTATTAAAATAATTTGAGAGCTTGTGCTTTCTAAACTAATTACATTGACAACTCCTCCTTTCTTTGTTAAATAAATGATATTTCTTAGGGTTTTCTTTTATAAATTGACGCTTCAAGCTTCTGCTCCTTCCTTTCTCGCCGCTCTCCCTTTTCCTTCCTTCTCCATCGCTGGTCTTTCTCCTACGAACGGGCGTCACTTCCTTGGTCTTCCTCTCGACATCTTAAGGTTTATATCACTCTCCCATCCTTCTTCGACATCACCGATTCTATATTCCAGGCCAATTTTGACCTTTCTTTTGACCACCTGGATCGGCCTAGGTACATAGTGTCACCGCCTAATTAGTCTGATCGAGTCCAAGTCGTAGTGGTGGTATCCTGATTCCCTCCTAGTCGCCGATTAATCGGTCGACTAGGCCATTTTCGCAACCTTGAACAATACATGGGTAAATCTTTTATTGCAACTTGAATTTACTACTATAAAGATTTTTTATGTTATTATTATTTTCAATTATTTAGAGTTTGTAACGAAATTTGATCTTCTTTTTTTGAATTAATTAGGTTGAATCTGTGAGTCTGGACTTTTCATTAATGTCAATTATATGGAGCTTGCTATGAATGGAAATCGGAAAAATTAGAGTCCTTCTCCGGTTTCATAAACGCTTATAATTGTCAATCGAATGTTCTTTGAGATTCAGAAATACATGAAGGCTATCTATAAGTAAGATCCTCCAAGTATTAATATATTCAACAATGATTTATATTTTTGTTTTTATATTTAACTCGTGTTTCTATGTATGCTTACTTGTTGGGTACAGAAAAGATTATGCCAATGTTTTGAAGATTCTTAGTAAAGACATGAAACTTTTTAAATCATTGAATGAAGAATTATTCAAGGAAATGACACTTCTTCTCACCATAGGTAGCTTCAGGTACATTTGAACTTCATGTCCACCACGCATACAATTTGTTTAATATGTGTATCTTTCTACTGTCAACTATTCTAAACTCATTAATCGGCTTGAAATTGTAATTTTGGTCAAAATGAATGAGATTGATGTGATTACCTTGGATTAAAACTATTGTAGGTTAAAAGATATTAATGTGTTGAGGGTTCTTTATATTGTGTTTGTAACACCCCAATAATTTAAAAAGGTAATTAACTTTGTGAAACAATTTTAATTGTGAACTTAGGTACAATATTATGAGTTAATTACCAAATATTAGTAATGATCGCTATTGTTGGGACTTGAATGATTAAAGAAAAATAAAGTGTTGGGTTGTACTTAAATGATAGAAATAGGTAATGTACTTTGCCATTTAAATAATTATCAGTATGACATAAGAATTTATTAATGCGGTGTCTAAATATATTTAGTATAATTATGTCAAAATGCTAACTTGGGTATTGAATTGTTAAATAAATGCAAGTTATGACATTTTAGTTTGTATTTTATGGAAG
The DNA here is from genome assembly GCA_020465985.1 of Centrapalus pauciflorus. Classification (NCBI taxonomy): domain Eukaryota; kingdom Viridiplantae; phylum Streptophyta; class Magnoliopsida; order Asterales; family Asteraceae; genus Centrapalus; species Centrapalus pauciflorus. The sequence goes on from JAANYP010007456.1 coordinate 71,282, forward strand.
TGAAAATTGAAAGACTTAATGGGAAGGGGGTGTATTGTATATTTGTGCATAAATGGAGGGTTGGGGGTGGCCAAAGGCCAAACCCCTCCCTTTTCTTCTCCAAACCGTCCAAACACACAAACACACACCTCACATTTCATTTTTCTCAATCTTGAGAGAAAAGAGAGAAAAAGAGCTAGGGTTTTGTGTGGTTGATCAAAGGTTGAAGGTTTAAGGCAAGAAATCATCATTTTGGTGCCATCTTTGAAGGTATAGCACATTCCTTTCATCTCCCCTTTATCTCCATTGTTGTTCTTCAAGTTGGAAGAACACAACCCTAAGTGGGTTTTTGTGATGGAGTTGGAAAATGACTCCAATATCTTGAATATGGTAATATTTACGGTTTATAAAAGTATTTGGGTCATAAATATATGGTTTATTGGGTGGATTGGGTGAGTATGGTGGAAAACCCAAGTTGAAGCTTTGTTTGAGCTTCAATGGTGGATGTGGAAAGGGTTGTGTTGATTTAGTATGTTTATATGATATTTTGTGATTCAAATATGTTAAGTAGTAAAATGATATTGAGTTGAGTCAAGTGGAAACTCATTTGGAGTTGGATTTTGGTAAACTTGGGAGAAACCCAAGTTGGAGCTTCTTTTGAGCTCCAATGGTGTATGAAAGATAAATTGCATCTAGATACATGTTTGTATGATAAATTGTGAGTCAAATGTGTTATTTAGGGCCATGGAGTTGAATGGAAGTTAGTAGGAACTCAATTGGAGTTTCGAAGACTTATTTGTGTCTTGGCCATTTAAGAACTCGGTTTGAGCTCGTACGAATTCCATGGAATCATGGAATGGTATGTTTTGGTGTTAATGTGTTTAAAATGTGTTTATTTATGTTATTAAAGTGTTTTCATATGTTGGGTAACACAACACACGTGCAAGAACTCAAATTGGCGTTTTAGGCCCATACCGCACACAAGTGTTCGGTGAAATGCCACAACGAGTTCCAAATCATTTTGGGATTGGGTTTCAATGTTTAGAGGTATGTTGGATGTCTAAACATAGCCCAAGTATGCTTAATAATGCAATGGGATTGGTTAAAATTGATTATGAGCTCAATTGGAGCTCGGTGTTGTCGGTTGGAGCTTTCGGTCGTTTTCGGACTTGTTCGGAGTCCGTATGAGCTCCATGGAATCATGAATTGTTACGAAATGATTCTATTATGTTTAGAGAGGTTTAAATGACCTTAATATATTGATTATATGGTTGGTAAAGTCCATTTCAATGGTTAGAAGCAATTATGGGAGTTTTGGAGGGTTTTGGTGCATTTTTGGGCATTTAAGTTGCAGTCTGTGGGGGGGCAGCCTGTTGGTCGCGCCTCTACCCCCTCTGGGTCGCGCCTCTACCAACTTTCTGTCCCCGAAATTCATTTTCCATGGTTAGGGGTCGATGCTCGGGTCTTATGCGTCCGATGCACTTCTAAATTAAGTGTTTAAAGGGTTTGAAGGCCTTAAATCAATTCCGGAACTCCTAGGGCCTCTATTGGACTTAGTACTTTCGGTTTGATGTCCCAACACCCTTAGGACTATCTTAGGGTCTTATATTGTGTTCGGGAGCTTATGTGTGCGCCTTATGAATGCTTATAGGCGAATCGAATCGAAAGAGGCTTTGTCACAAGTCTTAGCCATTCTCGGGGCTATTGTGGCATGGTTGGAAGGCTTTGAAATCTTGATAACCAATCACTGTGAGTTCTAGTATTAGATTTTCATAAAGTCATATATGATGTACTTGTTGCTTTATGATTGATCATTCGTTGTTGATTCATACTATGGCATTATATGATTGTTGCTTATTCATCCATTTCATCAATGCATGGCATATTCGTATTCTCGAGGCATCTTGGACCTCATTTGCTGATTATACCTTTCGTTTGGACTCACCTGGATATCCATGGATTATTCCTGGCCCCTTTGGATGCCGGATGCCGACGTACTTGCATTGTCGGAAGTCCCGTACTTGCTAGGGACAGTCCCGTACTTGCTAGGGATAGCCTCGTACTTGCTAGAGGCATCACCACACCCGTACTTGCTAGGGAACCCCAAATTATGAAGGGGCATGTGGTATTTGATCACTCATCTTGTGCACTTGACTTATGCCGTTTGGAATCATTATGTTGATCATCATTGCATCTATATACCTTGTGTTATATCTAATCTAGTAACTCACTCAACTTTATGTTGACCCTGTTAGTTGTTAACCTTTTTCAGGCGCTGTCAATGGTAAGGGCCTAGCCGGTCCGTCTAATTGATTTCGGTTGGGGCTAGCTTGAGTTTCCCGTCTTTTTGTTATAGCTTTTGGATCGCTCGGGTGCGGGATTAGTGGACTCCCTTTTTGGCATATGCTCGTGGATGAACTTAGCTTTAACCCATGGTTAGATAATCTAGATGTTTATAAATTGTAACCCATCTGCTTTGATCCATGATACCCCACACTTTGCTCATTATTAGGTGACAAAGTGAGAAGTATCATGTTGATGGCCTTTGAATATAAAAAATTTAAATTTGACGCAATTTCCGCAAAGTATTATTATATGAATTATTGTAAAATGTGTGTGAAATACCCTATTTAGTTGTGAGGGTGTTTCAATTTGGTATCAGAGCCTGTGTTCATTGACTGAGTATAGTCGACGATACTCAACACTGAACGCGGTTGCAGATGCTGGTATTGACCCACCTAGGCAGCACTAGTAAAACAATCTTAAAATTGAAATCGGCCTAGGATGGGAATATAATGGGTAGACCGTAAGTCTATATATATATATATATATGCATTTGTGTATATCTGTAAATTCTCGTAATTTAACTGATATGAGTAATGATAGATTTTGTTTCAAAAAA